>SOPF01026363.1:24810-43027 GCA_012979155.1 Hypericum perforatum | reverse complement strand
GTCTTGACATGAGTTGGTATCTTTTTTTTTCTGCAATAATTTGTTTGTGTATTTTTTTACAGATTGGAATTGACTGCCGACTTAGTGCAGATGAACTTGCCCAGCAAATTCAGAGAACGTTCTGCTCTATATACTGACGTTTTCTCATCATCAATTAGTCCAACCTAACGTCGACGTTTCTGTTTCTGTCCAAGTCCAGAGGTCCAAGAAGTAATTAATCAACGAGTGTTTAGGAAGGTCATAATTAGCTGTTCGATAAACCAACGAATTGTACGTGTAATTTGGTAGATTTATGGAGCTTGGTACGTAGGACTAGTAATGATTTTGCATCATCTTCCTGTGTATTAAAAATTTAAGCAATGTTATTTTAATGGTAATAAAAATTAAGCAATGTTATTTTGCATCATCTTTCTGTGTTATTTTATTGTGCACCAAATGGGAAAAAAAATGTACATCAGAACAACCAAAATCACACAAAATATACTATCTCAAATTGGTCAAAATAGTAAAAGATGTTTATTCTCTTAATAATATTTTTAGTTCAAATCTTACTAGTCGAAAAACTATCATTGTGAAACCAAGCATATTTACAACTCAATATTAATTTTTTTTAGATCCTATTCTAATACCTATTCTATTACAATACCAGAAATCGAACTTGAACTTCTCAAATTCCTCCCCACCCTTGTGCTGCTGGACCAAAGGTCACTTGGCACAACTCAATATTACTTGATTCTGAACAAATTATGAAAAAAATACAGCAAATAACAAAATAAAGCCTTGGATACCAAGACACCGGATATACTTCAATGATAATTCGTTATACACTAATCTTATTTTACAGCCGCACTTGTAGACGAGTAACAAGCACTTTGATGATAGAGGACAACTCCTATAAACCAAAGTAATGCTCATCCAAAGAGAGGTGTATAAGCCAAGCGAAATACATATAATTATCATCATATTCATAGTTACGGTATAATATTAATAAAATATTCATATTAAGCCAAAAATACGATAAGATAATAATATATTGTTGTTACACGGGGAAAAGTGCACGACTGTTGGAAGTACAATAAGATGCATATGGTAACAAGGATTGGATGAATCGCATCTAGAAGACCCACTTGTATGTGAAGAGCCAATCCTACATATGCGAAGTAAATTCCAGATTTGTTGCAGCTGATTACGCACAAATCTTGGACGTGATTATTCTCTCATTATGGAAGGATTGGTTCAACTAACTTGTGGTTCATAGTCCTTGCCATATTGGGTTCAAGATCACACTAGGAATTAGCCGTTGTGCTCCTCAAGTAAGAAGATACGCGATCAAGAAGAAGGCTGTCCTATGTTCTGCAATTTCAGTGTATATATTGTACTTGCCTTATTTCGTAGATTAATTTCCTTAGCTAACTTAATTGACCGTTGTAATCTTGTCTTTATATGTTGTAATCTGTAATTATCAAGTAAGCAAGTCAATTCTACCTATATTCAATCGATTTCATGGTATTAGAGCCTCGTTACTAAACAACCATGGTGAATCCACCACCACCAAATCAAGCTCAAACAACCACTGAAAATTCCAGCAATCCAAACACTTCCGCACAATCCCAAAACCTCTCCAATGGAGTAAAAAGAATTAATACAGCTGATAATGATTGTAATATCAATCTAAAGCTGACCCCTGTCCAATTAAATGGACCCAATTACCTGTCATGGGCGAGACCAGCCTCCTATTCACTTAACATTAAAGGGATGCTGGGCTACGTCAATGGAAAATTTCCAGCACCAGATGCAACCAGTCTAGATTTTGAAATCTGGCAAGCTAATGATCAATTAGTAAGTACTTAGATCCATAACTCCTTAGATCCCAAAGTCTATACTCTGTTTTCTTCTCCAACAACTCCAAGCAGTTATGGGATGATTTAAAGGAGATGTATGGTCAACAAAACAATCAATATAGGGTGTTTGAATTAAACAAGAAACTCTCTGAAGTTAAACAAGGGAATAGAATAATTACTGAGTATCTAGGAGAACTCAAGGCCTTGTGGGACGAACTGAGCATATATAGGCCTCCCACAACTGAGCTGGTTGCGTTGCAAAAACAAATTGAGCAAGATAAGATCTTTCAACTGTTGTCTGGTCTGAGAGCAGAATTTGAATCTGCTCAAAGTCAATTTCTCATGAGCAAGATAAGATCTTTAAACTTCCATCTCTGTCTAGTATTTTTGCTAAGCTACAACAGGAAGAGACTCGAAAAAACACCACATCTAGTGGCAAGGAGAAAGACGTACATGAGGGAGAAACCAATGCATTCTTTACTGCCGGAAGAGGTAGCTACAATAATCACAGTGCGGCCCGAGGAAGAGGAAACTATAGGAACATCAACAACCGCAGCAACACCATCTGCGATCACTGCAAAAAACTGGGGCACACCAAAGACAAATGCTGGTTTCTACACCCGCATATGCGACCTCAATGCGAGTAGCCAAGTGCAAACATTGCGACCAGCAAAGACAATCAAATCCAGGCACAACAAGGGCACTCCATCGAGATGATAGCCCAACAACTACACCAAACTCAACAATTGCTTCAACAATTGAACCGAGGGACAGCTGGACCAACACCCACTAATAATTCCTCCAATACGGATGGAAATCAAAGGCCAGCTGCAAGCACCTCGCAAGTATTCACTGGTATGTGCAATTCTTCTACCAGTATTACAGTTAACAATGCATGGATTATAGATTCAGGAACCAATGATCATATGACCAATAATCTAAGTTTATTAAACCATATGCATAATTGTGTGAATGAATCTGTCTCTATCGCAAATGGTAAGTCTATTTCTATCCAAGGAAGGGGCTCGATTGAGTTATTGAACTCCAAAATTGAATCGCTTTATATACCCGATTTCACTACCAATCTCCTCTCCGTAAGCAGATTAACTAACCAATTAAATTGCAGGTAATTTTTTATGCTAATCAAGTTATATTTCGGGATTTGATCTTACAGACAATGATTGGTAAGGGGAGATTGAAGAATGGCCTATATATCCTTGATCAATCTTCATTTGCTCTTGCCTGCACTACCGCACCAAGTAGAGAGTCAGTTCTTTGGCATTGCCCATTAGGACACCCATCTGATAATGTTCTTACTTTAATAAAACTTGGTTGTAAGGATTTTGCAACCTCTTGTGAAAGTTGCATTTTTGCAAAACAATGCAGACCATCTTTCTCGTTATCTAGTACTGAGTATGATAAACCATTTGATTTAATTCACTCCGATTTGTGGACTTCTCCTTGTTTGTCTTACGATGGTTTCAAATACTTTGTGAGTTTTATTGATCATGTCTCTAGAGCTACATGGATTTACTTGTTGAAGTCAAAAACCAAAGTGTTTAAAGTATTCAAAGTGTTTCAAAAGCTGATAAAAAACTAATTTGATTCAACAATAAAGATTTTATGGACTCACAATGGTACAGAGTATCTCAAGGAGTTCACGGAGTCATTAAAAGATCAAGGAATTATCCACCAAACCTCGTGCACCTACACACCTCAGCAGAATGGTGTCGCGGAAAGAAAAAATAGGCACATCTTAGAGGTTGCTCGTGCCATTCGTTTCCACTTTAATGTTCCTAAATGTTTCTGGTCTGATGCAGTACTAACAGCTTGTTTCCTAATTAATAGGATTCCAAGTCGTGTCTTGAAATCAAAATCACCCTACGAAGTGCTCCGGAGCAGTACATATATTCTCTCGTTCTTAAGAACCTTCAGATGCATATGCTATGTACTGCTTCCAGCACCTAAATGGGACAAACATGATAGAAAGTCTACCAAATGTATTTTTCTTAGCTATTCTACAGTGTCCAAAGGATTCAAGTGCTATGACCGAGTAGCCAAGAAGAAGTTCACATCCAGGGAAGTCCATTTTTGCGAAGATCGGCCCTTATTTCCCAAGAAATTAGATGAACCTGATCTTCAGGGGGAGAATTACGAATAATCAGAGCAAAATTGTGGTCAAATAGAGCCGATCTAAAACCCAGAAGGCCTCGTACGTAATCAATCAGAAACGACCTAGACCTTAGATGGCATCGTACACCAACAATTAGCATAGACCCAACCGCAAATTGGATCCAATTAGCACAGACCCAACCCTAAGCCCAACTTAATTCCGAAGCAATCGAAAGAATTGAAGCCCCTCCTGAAGGTATGAGCTCCAACCCTGTCAATAATAGCAACTCACGAATGAAAATTCATGGAGGAACCAACGAAGAAGTAGAGAGCTCCATCTAATTGGCACCAAGTAGCAGAAAATGCGATGTCTCAGCACAGAAATCAGGGGAATTGCATAGATCAAGGAGAGAACATAAGCCTCCTTCCAGGTTACAAGATTTCAAAACCTACAATGCTAAGTTATATCCTGTTGATAATCACCTTGCGTATAATTCAGTATCTGTAGGCTACAAAAACTTCCTAACGAAACTTGATAAAAGTCAAGAACCAACCAGCAACGAACAAGCCAAAACTCAGGCCGTGTGGAGAATAGCCATGGCTGAAGAACTCTTCGCATTAGACAAAAATCAGACCTGGAAAGTGGTAAAATTACCTGCTGGTAAGAACACCGTAGGATGTAAGTAGATTTTTAAAAATAAATATAAGAGTGATGGCACCTTGGAACGTCAAAAGGGTATTTGGTTCAAAAACAATGGTAACTTAGATATATCTGCCTTTTGTGATGCAGATTATGTTGGGGACGAGAATGATAGAAGATCAACCTCGGGATTATGTGCATTTGTTAGGGGCAACTTGGTCACCTGGTAAAGTAAAAAAACAAACTGTTGTTTCTCTATCCACAGCTGAAGCCGAGTACCATGCCATGCGCAATGCCACCAAGGAGCTAATATGGATTAAACAACTTATGGAAGAATTGGGCTTCTCAATTCCAGAACCAATCAAGCTCTATTGTGACAATCAATCTGTAGTTCATATCGTTGTAAACCCGGTCTTTCACAAAAGAACCAAACATATAGAGGTAGACTGCCATTATATATGTGAAAAGGTTCAATCAAAGGAAATATGCACTCCTTACATATGCAGTCAGCGGCAATTGGCATATATCTTCACCAAATCCCTTCAACCAGGTCAATTTCGATTCATCCTCGACAAGTTAGGAATGTACAATATCCATTCACCAGCTTGAGGGGGAGTGTTGGAAGTACAATAAGATCCATATGGCAACAAGGATTGGATGAATCGCATCTAGAAGACCCAGTTGTATGTGAAGAGTCAATCCTACATATGCAAAGTAAATTCCAGATTTGTTGCAGCTGATTACTGCACAAATCTTGGACGTGATTATTCTCTCATTATGGAAGGATTGGTTCAACCAACTTGTGGTTCATAGTCCTTGCCATATTGGGTTCAAGACCACACTAGGAATTAGCCGTTGTGCTTCTCAAGTAAGAAGATATGCGATCAAGAAGAAGGCTGTCCTACGTTCTGCAATTTCAGTGTATATATTATACTTGCCTTATTTCATAGATTAATTTCCTTAGCTAACTTAATTGACCGTTGTAATTTTGTCTTTATATGTTGTAATCTGTAATTATCAAGTAAGCAAGTCAATTCTACCTATATTCAATCGATTTCACCGACTTATTCCAAACTCACACGGCCAAAACCTGAAACTAATTTGAGTCCCAACAGTTGTAACACAAATAATATCACGAAATTATAGTAGAGGTTCGGTACCCGTTTGTTCTTAATCGTGAAGAAAAGAATGTGAGATTACAATGCAATAAGAATTTAATGCTAATGCTCGAGTTAATAGTCTGCATGTTACATGATATGAAATTCATAAGGGTTCTTACAATAGTTTTGTAAACTTATATTTGACTATTTACTCAAAGTTAGGAAGCTATTTGATACGTTATTTTGGGTAAACCACAAAACATATTTTTTGAATTATGCGATCTGGAATTCAAATAGTTGCTATGTTAATTAATTGATTTTTAACTAATTCATTTTCAAATGAGATAAATTATTTGAAAAGTATAAAAACATTTTAGATAAATATATAAATATTTTGTGTTATCATTTATTATAGCTTTATCTCTATAGATTAAATTTTAAAAACTCTTTACCGAGTTGATGTATTTTAGTAACGGCAAGAATATATATGGCTAGTTCTTCGGAAACAATCGCTCAAACATAGAAACGAACTAGTTGGTTACTTATTAAAAATGAATTGGATTAGGTATCAAGAATAATTATTCAAAATCATATGAAAAAATTGTCCTAATATGTTTTGTTCTTCAATAATAACATTCTAAGTATATCACATAATGTGTATGCCAATATTGATATGTACAAAATTTTTGCTAAATATGTGTCACATGCGTTTGTTTCTTTGGGATGTTTTCTAGACATTCTTCTCATTCTCTTTTGCAATTCAGGAATTGAAGGGTAGAATGGTTGCAAAAACAAAGACAGTTTTTGGTATGGGCGAAAGAAGTCGAGATCACGGATGCCAACGAGATGTGAGTTCTCATTGTCGACAGCAAAATATAGTAAAAGGAAGGAGTAGGAGTTGTCGTTGGCTAGTTGCAGCTCTATGACTTTGCTCTCTTGGAAAATGAGTGGTAGCACGACTTCTCCATCAACCGGAAACGACAGTGAAGAGTCTACAAGCTTCTCCCCTCCCAAATCCAAAGTCAGCTTCCCTCTTTCTTACTCTTTCCTCTGAGATCTACTATTATTGATATATAAAATATGTTAATATGATAAATAAAATATAGGGCAAATTACCCTCTAGTCCCTGGTCTTTATATAATTTTCCTATTGGGTCTCTCCTTTGTCATAAATGAGTAATCCATCTCTACTTTATTCAAAAATGTTTTTCTCGGGTCCCCACCGACTAAATCAAATTGTTTTTTATTTTTTATCATGTAAAATGACAAAATTAACTTTGCACAAAAGACAAAACAAAAAATACTTAAAAAAATAAAAAATACCACCGTCCTCCTTGAAGCCCATCCTACGCCATCTACTTTGATGGACCCATCCTACGCTGTCTACTTCGAGAGGCTCATCAGCGATGCTTCCAAGAACCAGGTCGTGATGAACCCTGTCAATACCGTCTTTGGTAAGTTACCGCGATGCTGCTAGGAGATTTTTCGATCCTTTCGTACAGAATGACATGAAGTTGTGGCCATTCAAGGTTATACCCAGACCGAGCAACAAGCTGATGATCGTGGTCAATTACAAGGGTGAGGAGAAGCAGTCCACAGTCGAGGAGATATCCTTCATGGTGTTGACTTCAAAGTACTTAGCGTCAATGCTCTTGCATTGGATCTAGTTCTATACGGCGTCGTTATAGTGCCCGTAGATCACCTTTAGGGTAAATGCCAGTCACGTTGGCCGATGGATGACCTTGTAAACCATCCTATCAGTCCTCGACCTGATCTGATTTAGCCTGTCGAGATCTAAGAATGCGAGGCTCCCTATTGGCGAGGTGGACAGTACCAATGAAGAAGACGACGATGCTAGAGGTGGGAGAGGGAACGGGACGGCAAGGTTCGGGTCATGTTGGGGCATCGGGAGAGTGAGGTCTGGCCGGCGACAAGGATTCCTCTGTCCCGGCATCTTGGTCCCCGACGGCGAGGAAGAGGATGAGGGTTCGTGTAATGTTTTGGTATTTTTTTGTTTAAGTTTAACTTTTTTGTTTTGTCTTTTGTGTAAGGGTAGTTTTGTCATTTTACATGACAAAAAATAAATAAAGAGTTTGATTTGGTCAGTGGAGATCCGAGACAAACATTTTTGAATAAAACAGGGACGAATTAGTGATTACTCATTTATGAGAAAGGAGGGACTCGATAGGAGAATAACGTAAAGACCAAGGACTACATGGTAATTTGCCCTAAAATATATCAATGTTGAAAAACAAAACACACCAACACAATCTACTATTTATTTCGTACCGTTTAAAATTGGACCTCACCCGGACCCAATCCAACCCTATTAAAAACGTTCATAGACATGCAAGCTAACTGGCAAATTAAGTAATTGTTGCTATTACCATCGCATGTATGGCCTAGCGGTCAAAACATGGGGTATGGTCTTAAGCATGAGATGGGAGATTCGAGCTCCGTAAATCCCTACCAAAAACTGGAATTGTGGAAATAATTTAACCCACAATCTTAACAAAAAAAAAATTAATTGTTGCTATTTGTGTTCGTTATTATGATGCATGCATTATTGGTATATTCAATTATAGACAATTATTACTGATTTTGCTTTCAATGTCGGCGGATGGGGAGAGGAGTACTGATTGTTGATCTTTTCTTTTTCTGGAAGATACCAATAATGCCGTAGCGAATTATGCCTCTGCTACTATAGTCCACCTTTTTGCTTTCTCTCGACTTTTTTAATCAGTAAATCTCGTTATATTAATTACTAAGATAATTATATTTGTCAGTACAAATTAAATCGAATAATTACAAAAGTCATAATACTAGCAAATTTTTATGTTGGGATTCAAAATACAAAATTAATTTTTAATTAACTTTTTTTTTTCGAACTTGATCATATAAGTCATTTTTTCCCATGAAAAAGAATCTTGTTGATAACCAAGTCCACCGAAAATAATTCTTCGTCAAAAATTACTTATTTGCTACTATGTCATAAGTGGTTGCACCAAACAAAGTCAGTCCAATAACTCTATTCATTTTGCCTCCAAAGAAAAAGCTCCAACAAGCAAGAGCTCCGTTCAATGAGTATGGTGAGCACCAACTCACGCCAATCAGTCTTGAGAAGTATCTCCAGATTTTCCTTGCAAAGCGACAATGGAGCAAGACATGAAGAACAGTTTTATCCTCGTCTCCACACAAAGGACAAAGACAAAGACAATCCCACGCTTCCAACCCACTACTTTTGATAAGGTCATCTCTGGTTTGAAGGCGTTCTTGGAGAGTAATCCAAAGAAAGCATTGGACCTTGAGTGGGATTTTGAATTTCCAAATCTGCTTCAATGCTTCAATTGAATTATGACTTGTAAAAACTTGAGTTGTAAAAACTTCTTGACTAGCAATGTACCTCATAATTTTAACAGTGTAAATTCCCTCTGAATCAGGTTACCAAGTTATATTGTCTCGTGAGTTGAAGGTGAAGTTGAAGCATTGAATTTGGTTTTTAAGGAGCGAACTTGGTCTTCTTCCCATGCACGCAAGGACCTGGTCCTTGAAAGATTCCAATCTCTCGGGGCTCCATTCCTGGTTACGCAATCAGAAATTTTGCCATCTTTGAAGTTAGAAATCAAGAGTAGTCGTGAGAAAAGATTCTTTAGTGGAATTTCCCTACACCAAAGATCAGACCAAAATATGAACTTTCCACCATTTCCCACCTTTGGCTTAAGGCCTGAAAAGAATTTGCTAGCCAGAGGAGAAGTTGCAGCTTTGCAGATATTAACCTATCGACTATTGGAGTTGACTTGTAAGAAGGAAATAGGGTCAGAGGCTCTAAAATTATGGATCCCACATAAAGTGGAAGTCCATGAAGAGCCATATCCATTTGAAGAGAAGAGCCTAGTTCATTGTATGGATTGTCTCAATTCCCAAACCGTCAAGATCTTTCGGCAGTGCGACGAAATCCCACTTGATAAGGGATCTTTTGTATGCATCCAAGTTTCCTGACCATAAAGAAAACTCTCAATTTCTCCTGGACGTGTTGAATTACTGTGCATTAATGTCCGTGCTATAAGTATATTTTATTCTCTCTATGTAGTCTATATGTACATGTTACATTCTTATTGTTCCACTATAACTAGTCCCGTAACGGGTTATTATAGTTATAGTTTTTTTGCAACATTAATATTAATTCTACAAATGCTAATTTGACATCCCTCACTGTACCTCATGATTGATTTGCACAGTTGATTATTAGAACTACCATTAGCAAATGTAAATTCATTATCATCGCACTTGGATCAATGGAAACTGAAAGTTTTGATGTAGTCCATTCATAATCAAAGATATATTTAGATACCAGATGAATCAATAATTTACCCAAATTTCTATCCATTACAAAATGACGGATTAGAATCATGAAAATTGATTTAAATAATAATATAAAAATTAGAAATCTAATGATAATTGAACAAAGTTAAAGTTCCTTTTTGTCTATATATACCTCGTCTCTTTTCTCTATTTCACCAAAGATTATTGACCTAGTGACAAAGCGTAGGATGATTTTACAGAAAAAAATAACTTGTGACTAGATTGAACAAAAATCTATGGGAGTGTTCCTAACACCTAGGTTGGATTATGGATGGTGGATGTGTTATTTTGATGGGGTATTAGAAAGAGTAAATTTGGATCTGAGGGACAATACTCGTTGTCGATGAAATTGTGCTAATTAGAGTGAAATTGGGTGAGTATGTTACTAATACCTTAAGAAAGATTATGTACTGTAGAGATCTTATTTGGAGATTTCTAGAGTTGTTCGATCAATATAAAGTTGAAGCTTACAAATCTGAATTAAAATAAAAACTAGCACGATCAATGTAATTCGATGTTCATATTTTATTAATGCCCTGCAAGATCCCACCGTATAATAGGTGAAACTTCGGATTCTCCATTTTGTTATGTGTTTTGCTTGGATGGAATTATCTTTTTTTTTAATTTTCTCTGTGAAGTGTTGATGGATACTTTGTAGATATATATTTGTAATAAAAGTAACATAGACGGATTATTGAGTTGTGTAACTCATGAGACCCATTTTTCTCAATTTTTTTTATATCATTTGTTACCAACCGAGGATTAAGGTACATATCTTGTTTATTTAGGGTGGTACATATTTTGTTTGGTAACAAAGTCAAATGAGGAAAATGAAACGGGAAAAAATAAGAATGAAAGTGTTATTACTCTCATTTGGTTTATTATGATAAGTTATTACTTTCATTGTTTGGATAATAAATATTGAGAGGAACTGAAATAGAAAATAACGTATTCATAAAGAGAAAAAAATACCATTCACAATAAACATCGCAAGTAAAACTTCGATGAGGATTTGGTAATTAGTATATAGGTACATAATGATCAAAATAAATTTCATATAGGTATATATAGATCAAAATAAATTTTTCTTTCCTCCCACTCTCACACCAATTTAGAGATAATGTGTTAAATGTGTGTAAATAAAATTTTCTTAATTTTATCTTTCTCTCTATATCACTGCTTTCACTAACAAATGTTTAAAATACAGAGATATGATCTTCCAATTAAAATTTCCCGTTACTTCCGATCATCTTGGTATTTTTATAGGTCATCTATTTTGGAATTGTTAATTATTTACAAATTTATTGTTTTTCTCCAGATTTTTCAAGTGGCTAAACTTTAATAACTCCATAGATAGTCAACCAGACAGATTAGTATAGACCCAAAAAACGACTCTAAAATTACAGTGTTTCACCCAGGCGTAAATCATGCATGCCAGTGGCCTGGCTAGTGTAGACAATCATATAACATAGTTTATACTATAGAACTATAGAAAATTACAGAAAAGAATTGTGAGATTATCTAATTGGTTATATATGTCGTCCCAATGTCCTGCACGTGGTAACATTGGAAGAAAAATAGATCATCTAATTGACCTGGATAATTAGTTTGAGTTTAATCTTCATGGATGAAAAATGACTTTTGCCGCCAAAACGAAAGTTAATGTATACTATATCACCCCGTCAATCAAAGTTGAAAATGAAAATATGACAAACTATGTAGTCCAATCAATAATAAAATGGCAATAACATTATTATGATTACAATTGCGATTACTATTAGTCTATTTTACTAATAAAAACTAGTGGTTGGCCACTACTATTGTTGTATATTTTTTAGCAACAAATTTTTATACCATCTTTTTTTAAAAGTAAATTTTTATTTAAAGAGGGGATTTCACCCAAGTGTTACATTTATATGTAAACCTCAAATAGTTCTTTAAAAAGTTGTAACTGAATGATTCCAGAGTCTCCAAAGGCTCCTAGACTTGGTAAAATAGTCGCCCACCGTCCACTGTTCCTAAATCTCCTATCCTGGCAAACGGAAATTGCCCCGTCGAGCCTTCCCAAAAAATTTACATCAATGTGATGTCCGTCACAAAAAATTTACATTTATTTAAGCTTTGTACAACTAAAACAAGTGACCTTACTGTTATTGTATATGCATGTATGGGCTATGAGGATCAAAGTTCGGTTTCTGAATAGGCTATAAGAATCAAACTAGGAGACATAATTGGGAACAGTGTCATATTTATTGTATCGGTCCCCAACCTAGATGTATTATCCGACACTGAGATTTCCTAGAAACTCGACGGAAATTGCATGAATGCCATAATTGGGTTGCTGGACCGCACGCTATCGCTGTCACATTTGAATTCCTATTTCAAACTTGGAAATTTGTTGTACCGATGCATGTTTTAGTGAATGTTATCGATATCCTATTAAGACCCGTCCAAGTAATAAAATACTATGATTTATATAAAGATATCTTAGATTCGAGTAAGATGCTATAAAGTGTGCCATCCTCTAGAAAAAGTTAGACGATATTAAAGACATTAATAAATATATATTGGCTAAGTAATGTATATTTGTTAATATCCATAATATTAAGATGAATGAGTAATAAATATTTGACGTCTGATTCCGGACGATATTAACCAAAGTTATAGCTTTGCGTCTAATGACATTATGTAACGTTCTGGACCGACTGAATTTTGAAAAGTCAATTTTTATGTGAAATGGACGAAATAATCTTCAAATCACAGATCTAACAGAACTCGTAGCATTTCATAGAAAATCAATGCTATGGCCCAAAGCCTGATTCTTGATGAGGAAGAAGATGGCCTAGTAAAATTGAAATTCCAAACGAAAAAATATAGGCCCCAAAGTGTTCGGCCCACTCGTTGGATGTCCGAAACTGACCCAATAGCAAAATATTATTACCTAAGGTTTAAATATATTGTTTCTTTAAATAATATTTTTCTAAAAAATTATTACTTTATTAATTTATCAGATAACGAACTTTCAAATAATTTTTCGAAAATTAATTTGGTGGGATTTTGCTTAATTCTTCCTGTGCTTCTAATCACTATGTATGAAATTGGAACCACATAAACTACTCATGAAATTGGAACCAACAATAATTCCCAAAGTTCGAACTGACAAATCACACGTGAAATTCAAAACCATTGTACTCTGCAAGTTTGGTTTCTGATCAGACTTGTTAGCAAAGAAGAAATGAAGAAATGTTCTTTATAAACGTACATGCACTTCAATGGATTTATCATTAAATTGTTCTACTTATCAAAGGCTGAAATTTTGGCAAAGGCCTGTGTGTCAAAATTAACAAGCGAAATGATTAAAAACCGAACACTTTTCCAAGCAACTTGACATGAACAAACTAATCGTGGAGCCGAGGATTATCAAATGTAAAACTAGTTTCGAACCCAAAATCACTTCCCACTGGGAAGCTAATGCCAAAAGCCCGAGAATCAGTCGTCGAAGTAGCGTCTGACGTGCCATTCACGATCTTGCTCAACTCAGAGTCATCAGGGTTCCTAGTGGCCTCATGACCACCTCCAACGAAGAAGCCGCCCGCTAAGGAGGTTGAAGGAGACGCGAAATGAGTATCGAAGCTGCAGCCTTCCTGTTTTATGAGGGACAGGCCTCCAACGAGGTTGAAGAGGTCTGCTTCTTGTGTCGGTCCGAATAAGGGACCCGTGTTGATCTGTTCTTGATTCTCCAGTTGTGTAGCAACTGGAGGAGGAAGAGGAAGATGGTTGTTGAGTTGGGAAATGTTGCAAGTGTGCCTCCCACGGTAGGTTACTTCAAAGGAGAGGTCGTCATCTGATTTCTGAATTTGCTTGGTTGCCAAACAGCCTCGTACGTTTCTATACGTGCATCTGTAGTATCCCCTGCTCATGCATACATATAACGCATTAGTAAATTAAAATAATCAGAATCAACAAAAGTTACTCCAAATAAAAATATCGGGATTTATTAATCTTTTCACGTCACTTTCTTTGCTCAAATTATATTTACGAGGACAAATTTGTCATTTGTATGCATCCGAATAGTAATGAAGAATGTTTCATTTCCATCTTTTTCTTAAATTATTGACCTTTCAATTATTTTCTACACACATTTCTTTTCAGCTGTCTAAACATTGCCTCTGTTATTTGAGGATGAGTTTCCAACAACTTTTGATCATTCAGTGGCTGGACTTTGTCAACTATGGAGTCAAAGGTAGTCTAAGAGAAAAGACCTGGTCAACTTAGTCCTCATCGTGGCATTCCTATATATTTCTGGCCCCAATAGCGTGGGGTTTCAGTGCAATGCCCAAAAACGATTTAAGACAAACTATCTACGTCCGATGGGATGTTTCGACCAAATACCGGGTCATATGAAAAAAAAAAATCTAAATTTCCGATAATGAAAACTGAACATATATACAGCTTTGCCTCGCGAAATAAAAAAACGTACAAATTAGAAAATCGAGCTAATTGGAAGTCGTTTGATATTGTAAGTTATAGACAAAAACATTACTTTTGAGATCTCCGTTACACATAACTAGCTAGCCATGAGGGGAAGATTAGGGAAAATAAATGGCATGTGTTTGAGAAGAATGATCGAAATTCATGAAACGTACGGTTGATAATTTTGGGATATGCGTAAGCCAGTTTTGTACCTTGGATGTTTAGCTCCAAGAATATCTTTCTGGCCATATTTTCTCCAGCTGTAGCCATCATGAAGAGACGCGTCCAGCTCGTTCAGTGGGCTAACTCGCACTTTATGAGTCCATCTCGGTGTGTTCTTCCTGCCAATTGAATCGCTGACATCAAATATGCGCAACAGAATTATGCATTTGGAAAAGTTCTGTAAATACATGTAGTAATTCAATTACAGATTAATAATGTTGGTACCCATCAAATTAAAATCATTTGGTCACTTATTTCATATTTTCTATTAGTGTCCATCACTTTAAATTCATCTAAGTTTAATATAATAACCCATTCCTTGTAAAATAGATGCTACACCCTTAACCTAACAAGATTTTGCCCTTGTTTGTAACTCTCTTTTCTTGTCAAATTATAATAAAAATTTGTTTAAATAACATTACAGAAATATTTAAATATTAGTGATTGCACCCACCAAGATGTAGGAGAGAATGTGCACAGAAACTCGATGAGATCTACAGATGCCTCTTATATATCATAGCAGCAACATTCATATGAATGAAATAACAATCGAACGTTGCTGCTATATTAAAAAATAATGATCAAATCCGGGGTATACTGAAGATTGCCTATTGAAGATTAATGTTAAGGATACACTTACCGTTTCCTTGCAAATACATCTTTATTGCTATCCCGGTTCACGAAGTTGGGGTCGGAATCTTCGCTCTTGGGACTACTGCTCAATGAAATCAGCGAAGAATCTGACACTCCTCTAGCAAAGCCAACACTTGTTGTGGGCTCTCCTAATGATGGACAAGAGCAGGTGGAGTTCAATACAGAAATTGCCTTCTTGAAGGAATCCAAGATCTTCTGCACCAACACTTCGGTGTCCTCCATAGAAGAAGTTGGCAAGCTGAGATGGATCTGAAGCTGCCTTGCAAGCTCCTTTCCCATTTTCAGCTCACTTATAAGGCTTGCTTGCTCAATTTTCTCCATTTTAAACAGATTAACAGAACTTTTCTGATTATCTTTATGAGATTTGGAAGGCTTCAAAAGATTGGTGAGGAAGGAATCTAGGTGAGGTATGAGAAGAAATTTTGTTTCTGGATTTGGGTTATAAGGGATGTGGATATAAAATGATGGGAAGGTGGAAACCTAGTCAGACAAAAGAGGGTGCCAAGGTTTTTTTCATTGAAATCTCTAGTATTTAGTGGCGAGTCTTATGATTAATATATTCTTCTAGAAGTTATTTTTCTTCTTACTTTTAGACCCACCTTCGGTCTTAGATTACAACCCGAAATGCGGAAGTCAAAATTTCTGACTCTTCCTTTTTCTCTTCTAATCTAGCTATCGACTTTATACACTTTCCTAATAATATCTGGTCTTGGGGAAATTTATTTGTTCCGCGGAAAAGTTTGTATAAATCTACTTGTTGTCAAAAGAAAACATAGGTTTTTATTTACAAACTTCCCAGTAAATAATTTTTTTCAACCTTATTTATAATTCTTTTACTATTAAATGAAAATCCCCAGTTACTTATGAGATGACTTACTTTTTTATCCGTGGTATTAATAACCCTAAGTAGCCAAAGGGACTCAATTAACAATCTTCTCAAACCTAGATCCATATCTAAATATTTAATTACTTGAAGTAACAGCACATTGCCGATGCCATCAGCACGACGCAAGTGTCGAAACCCTTGCTTACGTATGGTGCCCACTACCTAGATTACTTAACTAAGATGTATCAAATTTGAATATGCAAAAATATAAAATCTATATATCTTATCCAAAAAATTAACTTATTGAGCAAAGGAGGTTTCAACCAAATACACTTGTTATTTCATATATGAATTATATCTAAAAACGCTTTTCAAACAAAATTTATTAAGTTAAAATTTGCACAAATTAAATAATGACTCGTATTTTTCAAACAAATGTAATGTCAACACAATAGGTCATGAGTCTCACTATAATAATTTGCTCTTATCCTATATATGAATTTTATATTCTAACTAGCACCTTAATATTTCAATAACTAGAAGTTCACTACTTATAAATCACTTTACTATACTCGTAATATAATCAAAAGTCGAATGTCACTTTCAAAAATATTAATTAGCACGATTTTATATTAGTTGATAGAGAAATGACAAGTGTTTGAATATCGTAAGAAAAAACCGTCTGGTGCCCACTACACCAGGCGAAATTCGCGCCGTGTCTGTGAACAAGATGGTGAGCCTTTAACGAGGCATCGAGTTGTTCACTGCAGTTATTGTTTCCCACACCTTGATTCTCGAGTCTTAATATATACTGAGCAGAGGCTTAAGAGTTAAGACATACAATCTTCCGTGAAGCATTTTATTATTTAGTGTAACTGCAGTTTAGGTTACTATATTACTTGTTCCAAATGAAAAAATTCAAACAGTGCAATGTCTAAATGATTTTGTTGGAAAATTAGGTGGGGATAGGGAAAATATGATCATGTTTATGTGTGAGGATGCCGGTAAAATGGGAAATTCTTGTACACATTATTTTTTCTAAATACCAGGGCCAACTATAAGGTGTTCAAATCAAGTCAAATTATTAATTATATAGTGTTTTCAATTAATGAAAATTGATGCAATAATGGGTTTTTTTCTCAAAAATATTATCGTTCATGATTAATTACAAAAATAGTACTTAAAATTGATTATCAAACTAGTGTCCACCTTTGATATATAAAAAAAATTCTTTGACTTGGACCGAGTCACGAAAATATTTTCCGTGACTACTATATCACGGAAAAAAATTTTGTAACCAAGTCACGAAAAAAAAACTGTGAGTGACCAAGTCACGGATTTTTCCCATGATTTGTTTTTTTTAATTCAAGTTGAGAGATTATGAATAACTCTATGAAGAATAATATATTGATGTTCAGATGTCTGAATCGAGAATTATTTTTTGAATGTGCATAATTTTTAGGAAAAAGTACACATAAGTACTCTATGGTTTGGCCTGTTCCAAAAAAAGACCGTATAATTTTTTTCTCCAAATTTAATACTTTTGGTTTTATTTCGGGCACAACTTTAGTGTCAGACAACTTCGAAGAGTGTCCGACCACCTGTCAACGCCACGTGAGCACCACATCACCTACTTAGCCTCGGTGACATGGCATGGCAAATTATCATTTTAGTATATTTTTGAAAGAGAGGAGGAGGAGGAAGAGGAGGAGGAAAAAGAAGAGGAAGGGTGGAGGAGGGGCAGGAGGATGAGGAGGAGGGAAAGAAGAGGAGAGAGAAGGAGGAGGAAAAGGAAGAAGGAGGAGGAAAAGAAAGAAGGAGGAGGAGGAGGAAAGAGAGGAGGAGGGGGTGGAGGAGGAGGAAGGAAGAAAGAGAGGAGGAGGGGGTGGAAGAGGAGGTAGGAGGAGAGGGTGGAGGGGGGAGGAGGAGGAAGAGGACGGGATAGAGGAGGAGGAAGGAGGAAAGAGAGGAGGAGGGGGTGGAGGAGG
>SOPF01026363.1:13004-24710 GCA_012979155.1 Hypericum perforatum | reverse complement strand
AGAGGAGGGGTGGAGGAGGATGGAGGAGGAAGAGAAAGGAGGAGAAAGAGGAAAGAGAAAAGGAGGAAGAAGGAGAAAAAAGACGAGGAGAACGTAGTAATTTTCCATGCCATGTCACCCTGGCCAAGTAGGATACAATAAGTGACATGGAGCTTACGTTACAATTATGTGACAATGCCAAGTGGCCGGGACCCCTTGAAGCTGTCCGAGACTAAAGTTGTCTCCGAAATAAAATTACACGTAATAAATTTGAACGAAAAAAACCACAAAGTCTTTTTTCAAAACAGACCAAATCACAGGGTACTTATGTGTACTTTTCCTTAATTTTTAAAAAAAATTCAAAAACAATTAAAAGAAAAAACCAAGTCATGGAAATAAAAATCCGTAACTTGATGAGTCACTTTTGTTCCGTGATTTGGTACTAGTCTTCTATGTAGACACTAATTTGGTAATTAATTTTTTTAGTATCGTAATTAATCATGAAAAATAATATTATTATTTTGAAAAAAAAAATTCGATTTGATAACCTTAAGCTGTTAATTGACCGGTGGTTGTGTTTTACTTATCATTTTCATGCATATTACTCTACTAAGACCATTTTCATCCAAACGATCCAACTGTTAAGTTTTGTTTTTAAATTTTTTCATAAGAGAACATTTACCGTGATCATGAGACCAAGCTAATTTCTTCGATTTACAATTCCTTGAGTTCGTAGTTTATGATCGACCAATATATCCATGAACAAGTGACATAAATTTTACTTGAATAATAAGTAATTTAAGTGACATCTGTTAGATTAATTTCATAAAGTATTCTTGTGTCGTAACACGTTATTAAGTTTTAACTGGAAAGCCTTTCGTAAGCTTCTAGATGAAAAGGTTGAAGAATTTTCTTACACGTTGCGACCAATTCAATTCTTTAACAAACCTGTCATGTTCTTGTTTAGGTGTTACTAGTCCGAGCAGCGTAGAGAAGAACAGAAAGGGAGCCGCAATCGTCGAGCGTGGACTAGACTTTGTGAGCTCCCTTTGACCAAGCACGGAATCGTCCCATCCCATGGCCCTTGCCGTGTGGAAAGTGGCAACTGCGTTGACTTTGACGAAACTTTTCCTAAATACAAATCTAATAGTTTTATGGTAATTCCTCGCATTAACTACCAATATTTAAATTATTAATTCCTTAATAAAATATAAAATGATAAAATATATTACACAATAACAAACCAATAGAATTTTAAAGAAAAGTTTTACGTCATTACCACGTAATATCAGGAATTTATACTTAAGTATTCTATATTTAAAACACATAGAATAAATCCATATTATTTCAATTTTAACTTGCAAGTGAGAGAGAGGGAGTGCACGTGAATTTTTTAAAAAATTGTAAAAAATGCCACTAAAATAATAATTTATCATAAATGATATCATTTTAAACTCATCTCATAGATTAACGACGTGGCAATCCACGTAAAACAAAGAAATCGTGACATTTTGTAGAACAATAAATTTTGTCATTTTGAAAAGAAAAAAAATATTCACACACAGTTATTAGAATTATCCAGATTTGTTATTTGATGGAAATTAAAATAAATTAAACATGTTCTATGTGCTTTAAACTACATAGTACCTAAATGTGAATATGCGATAACATATGATATTAAAATAAATTTTTAATTAAAAAAAATACCATACTTTATTTATAGCAATGAACCAATAAATTGTTTATTTTTGTCACACTTGAACATTTTTATCCGACTTAAACTCCAATTAGTTAATAATGTGATATCGATATAATGATAGTCTAAAACAATATGTCACTAGGTGCACCGAGACAGGGCCGTTTGGCAAGAGTATTTCGTACCTGTAGGGATTTTGTCAAGAGTTACTTTAGTCACCCTATATCGAGCTGTTTTGTTTTTGAGGCAGAACTCCTAGCAGCCATCAGCGTAGTGGAGCTTGCTCATGAGCGGGGTTGGCACAGCCTCTGGCTTGAGACTGAGTCCATGTACGTCTTATCGTGCTTTCAGATGTCTCATACCGAGATTCCGTGGCGCTGGTAGTCCCGTTGGTTGCACATGCTCGAGCACAGGGCCCAGATATAGTTTAATGTCACTCATATCTTTCGCGAGGAGAACCTGGTAGCGGATGCTTTGACTCACCTCACAGAGGATGGCTAGTGGCCAAACTTCCTGACCTTGCTGTCTAGTCACATAGGGCGTGATAGATCTAGTCAACCATTCTAAAAGTTCGTTCCTTGACAAGACTTCTCTATTGGTTCTCATAACTTGATGTTATCTTCGTCTGCCCTGACTACGAGGTCTGTTGGATAGAATGGGTTGAGGCTTGACTACTTTACCCCACCAGACTACCACGCTTGTTGGCTAGCTAGTGGTGGGATCTTTGCCCCACCTGATTGGTAGGACTGTTGGTTAGCAGGTGTATTGTGGGCTTATGACTATTTTGTACTTTTTTTCCTTTTGATTTATTGAAGTTTTTTGGAAAAAAAATTGTATAGCCTATCTTTATTTATTTTTATCGGCAGTCACATTATATTAAAAATACCAAAAGAAATTGGTCTAATAGTATAAGAAGTAATATGATTGATAAAGATCAATGATTCAAACTAGTCAAATTTTATTTTTGATGTAAATCATTTTTCTTTCGGAATGTCATAAAATAGAAAAATACACCAAACATTGATTAAACTCTCAAAATTTTGATTCACCAAAAGTTGAGCAAAAATGATGAAGACCTTGGTTTATGCTTAATTTATGCATTCCTTTGGTATCCAAGATCAATAAATGCCTTAACCCATTTCTTGATTGTGGCGCCTAACATATAAGGATGGAGAGATGTTTACATCTTATAAGTGAGATTCTATCCTTCTTCTTTGAGTCGATGATCTACTGATTTTGAATGGGTCTAATATAGGGTATGTGTGTAGATTTACATTTGAAGGTATGGTATATGGTATAGAGTATGAATCTTATGAATTTTTATTATTTTATCATAATTTAGACCCTACCCTAATTAGACAAACTATAATCAGACCATACCTTAATTACACCATTTGGTATTGTTTTTTACTTATATATTATAATAGAGTTCTAATACTTCTTAAATATATTTCATGAAATTAACTCATTTGATTTTTTTATTGATATATTAGATATTTCATGAAATCTTAATGTAATCATTATGTTTTAATAAAATTTTATATTAAAAAATCTCTTACATTTAATTTAAGAGTAGAATCCTATAAAACCACGTAGAGTAAAAAGTAGAGTATGAGTTTAATTCTTCAAACAAAAATATAAATAAAATTTTATCAATATCTTACTCTACCCATCAGAATCCTATCAACCTATCACTAGGCAAGGTTGCCTATTGTCAGCTTTTACTACGCCCAAGTAGGCACAAAAAAAATGAGGTGAAAATACACCAAATATAAATTAAATCCCAACCCAAATAAGCAAATATTTAAACCCAAATCTAATTGGACCCCAGCATATCAGGAGCTTTGATATTCAATGAAGATCTCAACTTACGTCTAACTAAGTGATGGAGAAAAGGATGAAGATAGGTTATTAGTTATTTATATATTTATTTATTAATTATATTTATGTTTTGGATTAGGACAAATTACCCCCTAGTCGTTGGTCTTAATCGAATTCTCCGACCGGGTCCCTTCTTTCTCATAAATGATTTAATTGTCCCTATATTTTAAAACAATATTGGTCCTGGGTTCCTGGTTGACTTCAGGACCTCTTTTTTTCATTTTTTTAACATGTGAAATGACTATTTACTCTTTCACAAAAAGAAAAAAATAATGACTCTTTTGTCTTTTTGTGAAGGATAAAAAAGTCATTTAACATGTCAAAAAAATGAAAAAAGGCTAATTTGGTCGGTGGGGACCCCAGACAAATATTTTCTCATAGAACATGGATGGATTACTCATTTATGAGAAAGGAGGGACTTGATAGGAGAATTATGTTAAGTCCAGGGACTAAAGGGTAATTTTCCCTTTGGATTATCATTAGAAGTTTGATTTTTAGTAGGATTTCAGTTAATAAGTTTCTTATAAATAGTACTTTTAGTATATTGTTTTAGTTGGTTGAATTTGATTAATTAAAATAAAGAATTTTTTATTTTGTCTTCGTTTTCGATATCTTGTTAGATCTGATCAAAACTTTTATCATTTTTTTGGATATTCTAAGAATCAACGGTTAACGATTATCTATCAACGAGCTTCCACTGCATCAGTTGGTATCAAGAGTCATGTTCTTTCCTCATGGTGTTCGATCCTTGTTGGTTCGATCGTGTTCGATTCCATTGATTGGAATTCGTTTTATCCAAAAAAACAAAATAAAAAAAATAAAAAGAAAGGAGGCAGGATCGTTTTAAGGTTTTTTGGGAGAATACACGTGAAGCCGTCACAACTGCAGACTCCAAGTACCACTACCAGTGTTTCGGCCACCGGATCGCCGACGATGGCCAATCCAATGCCGCTAGAACCATGCTCGCTGGAGACAGAGAAGCCATAGTCAATGTTGTCAAAGGCTATCTTTGCCCAGTCCGACTTGCTCCCGTCAGCCATTGCCTATCCGACATGCTATTCCAACGTCCCAACGACTCTCGCCCTATTATAGTTCGCAGTTTGGTCCCACTAGGTATCCAAGATGCATATTCCAACTATTGGAGATATCTTTGATCTTGATTGGCGAATTTCAATTAAGAATTTTATCAATTGGCTTGTGAATATTCATTTATATTTTGATAATGAGATGCTTCCAGAATCTGCTAAATTGCAATTTGCGATCTTGCGATTACAAGGAGATCTCTTTCATTGGTGGAGTAGATTTCAAGCTCGGAGACAACGAGAAGGTAAAAGTAGAATCACTCGATGGATTACAATGAGAATTTTTTTGATTTATAAGCTTTTCCCTAAGAATTTTGATGGGATTTTTAACCTTGATGGTACAAAGTATGAAGCTTATTATTATGATGATGTCATTGCGGATCAAGCTTCTCAGATAATTTATAATGGTGAACCAATCTATGACTTCTATTTTTATGAGGAGGAAGTAGTTGGTAAAGGTAGACCAATTTTTTACTCTTACCATGATGATGAGGATGACAAGGTTGAAAAAGTTGGTGAATCTGTTATTGACTTATTTTGGGAAACAATTTTTGATGAGGAAGAAAAAGTTGAAGAAGTTGCTCGTGAGTTATTGAATATGCCTCTCCATCTGGTTGTTCAAGATTATGAGATGGAAGAGGTTGTGCACATTGATTTTCTCGGAATGGACATGTCTGATTATACTGCAGCTTCTCTGTTGTTGACTTTGTGGAACAATCTTAAGATGCTGAACGTGTTGCTCGAACACATGAGTTTATGGCCTTCCATTGGGAGCATGTTTGTGGTTATGTACTTTTGAAATATCTATTATGCTTGGATGAGCGATATCAAGTGTCTCCATGCCACTCGAAGTTAATCAAGAGTGCATGTACGAAGATCTCCAACTGGCCTACGATACCAAATTTGAGGACGAATTTCTCCAACCGGGAGAGAATGATGGAGATAAGGATGAAGATAGTTTATAAGTTATTTAAAGATTTATTTATTAATTATATTTATGTTCTGGATTATCATTAGAAGTTTGATTTTTAGTACGATTTTAGTTAATAGGTTTCTTATAAATAGTACTTCTAGTATATTATTTTAGTTTGTTGAATTTGATTAATTAAAATTAATAATTTTCTTTATTTTATCTTCATTTTCGATATCTTATTAGATCCGATCAAGACTTTTATCATTTTTTTAGGTATTCTAAGAATTAATGGTTAACAATTATCTATCAACGAGCTTCCACTGCATCACTAAAACACTTAAATCTACAACTGAACAATCAAATCCTGTCTAAAAAATATAGATTAAATCCTTAAAATTTGAAACACTAAAATTTGTTTAAAATATTTTTAATCAAAATAAATTTGTGTAATAATCTTGATAAAAATTATTTTTAAATATGGTTACATCAATTTATTTAAAAGATTTAAATTTATTTTAATGATTTCTCACTATATAATACCATAATTGTTGGTATGATGAAATAAAGAATGAAAGTGAAGGAATGAAATTTTTTTGTTAACTTGTCCTTTCTTGGTTTCTTCTATCTTTTGTTAGTGATAGCTATAGATAATCCAAATAAATCTTGAAAAAATCTGTTTAACACTACAGACTATACCTACGAGTAAAGTAGTCATAAGTGTTTCATACTTGATTCAAATATAAAACTTTTTTGTTTTTTACTAAAATTTCAACATTTTTCTAACAACCTAAGTAAAAATATTGAAGATCTTAGTTTGTGCTTTATTTGTTTGCATTCTAGCTTGTTGGTCTCTCTCAAGTAAACCGCCTGTGGTGAGCTGGACGGTCATACACTAAGAATGGAGGATCCAGTTCGAGAAGCGGAAAGGGAGAGAAGACGACGGATCGGACGGAGACAGAAGGCCAATGGAAAAAGAAGAGGAGGAGACACTTGGCACATGGGATGAGGATGAGGAAAGAGGTGGTTAGTAATTGGTCAAGAGTATTTTTATCATGTATTGTATTTTCTTCATCTTCTGTCTCTCATTTTCTCTTTCGTTCATTCTCCTTGTTTTAATTCTCTTTTTCCTCTCATCTGTCTCTCCTCTCTACATTACTACGAAGTTGGCGACAAAACCATTGATGCCAATGATGTAACTAACAATGCCAACAAAAAATGGATGATGTCGGCAACAAAATTATCAACATTATCGACAAGCCTAATAATGACTAGAAAATCCAATGACGAGCGGGAGATTCGATGATTAGCAGCAAATTTGATGACGCTCGCGAAGAGACTCATTTTATTTGAGGTTGAAAAATCAGATCTGACTCTTTGTCCTTCTTGCCCTCCTCAACAGCCAACTTCGACTTGAGACGGCAATGAAAGTAACATCGATAGAGGACGATGACTCTAACATATACTTCTTTGACTCTGCGTGCTTTTACTTGAC
This sequence comes from Hypericum perforatum, assembly GCA_012979155.1. Classification (NCBI taxonomy): domain Eukaryota; kingdom Viridiplantae; phylum Streptophyta; class Magnoliopsida; order Malpighiales; family Hypericaceae; genus Hypericum; species Hypericum perforatum. The sequence goes on along the minus strand of SOPF01026363.1, from coordinate 17,667 downwards.
GATGAGAAGAGATCGCCAATTGATCTAAAAATTTAATAAAATGAGGCAAGATAATGGTCAATTATTTTATTTGGAAAACAAAATTTTTTTAACAACCATATATTTTATCATCTACAACATAACCCTTTTAAAGCAATATGAGTGGGATTCGACAAAAATATCAAGGATACTTTGCATTTTTTCTCAAAAAAATTAATACGTTAGTATTAAAAAATTACTTTGTTTGTATTCAAATCATTTAAAGTAATGATTTATAATATTATTCAAATAAAATACTAAATTGACAATTTTTAACAAGACAATAATAATATTGACTTTTTTAAAATAAACTAGAGTATATTCTTATTACAGTAAATAAAAAACCTATTTCTAGGTGGTTTGAGGTCAAACTATGAAATGACGATTTTAACCCTTGATAGAAAGGTATTACTATCTCTCTCCGACGTCTCTCTCTCTCTCTTGGAATTTTCTTCGGGGGCTTATTTATTTCATGATTGTTTTGTATGGGCTTGTATTTATTATTTTATTTTGGACGTCGTTATGTTGTGAAACTATTAATCGGGCTATGGGCCAGTCGAGATGGGCCGTTTTAGGTTTAAAATTTCAATAAAATTTTATAAATCAATAACATATATCATCTCTACAAATAAAGTTTTCCCGAACTTATAACAACTCAAAAAATAGTAATTTGGATCAATTAATTATATAGAAAATTGTAAGAAGGGTAGCAAGGTTTGATAAGACTATTTAAAAAAAGTTGTTTATAATTTTTTTAAGACATTTAGACAAATAAAAAAATAGTATAATTAAATATGCACGAGAGCATAGTATTTATGTACATCTTAAAAACGAAAACTAATAAATGATGAGCATGCACCTTTATTAGTTTTGTTACTTATCCGACTTCGTTGCATTTGAGTTATTAATTGATATATCTCACAAGTTAAAATTGCGTAAACTGGCTTCAGAATTGATTACTTAATAAATTATTGAGTTATATGTGCTTACGTTATTCTAATTTGGTATGAAAAAATGAATAAATTCGATCATTTTGTGCAGGTTTTGCACTTTTGTAACTACCATATGGACTGTCTTTCAGAAAGTAATCCACCATAATTTGAACAAAATTAAAATCACTGAAAAAAAATTTTAATTTTTTCCTCGAAGACGGTCACAGATTGTGATGGACCGTGACTGTTAAACCTCCAGGATCGTCTTCAACCGCTAATACGACGCGCAGAGGAGTCTTTCAGCGGCTTGGGGATGGGACACATGGCCTGCACGCACTAGAAGTAAATTGTCAGGAATGCTCGCCCGGGGATGGCCTTCTATCCGAGGTTCGACGTCTTCCGTGGGAATTTTTTCCTTCTTCTTTTAATATATTTGGCACTAACACAATATTATTCGTCTAAATTAATTTAAAAAAAAAAGATTTGTGTTGAAAAAAATTAAAATTATCTGATACTTTTAAAAAAATTACAAATAATCATTTTTCTTCTTCCAGAGTATTCATGATATTATAGTTCTTGTTTGCCACTATTATTCCATTTTTATGATTTTTTTATTGAATAATAAAATTATATATAAAAAAATTGAACCAAAAAAATCAAAATCTTTAAAGCTCAAATTTGTAATTCAGTTGTAAACAAAACAACGGCCTTTTGTCATAATATGAGAGGGTTGAATTAGGAAGTGATAGAAATATATTCCGAACGCTTTAGTATGAAAGACACAAAGAACAAATATTTTTAATATTTGTCATTCTCACAAAATATTTGGCCAGTATGACATACAAGACATGTTGATATTATATAACGCGCATGTTAATATTATAATCACGAAATGTCAGCACGGTCTCCGTTCACTCGAAATCGTTCATAATGATTTTCTTCATCGAAAAATATCCGGAATAATTTTTTTCACTCAAAAGTTCTTGAAATAATTTCATTATTTTCGTATCTAATCCAAAACTATAATATAATCCGTATCCAATCAAAAATCATAATGTAAGAGGACGCCCCCTTGGACCGAAACTGATGGGATCGATCTACATGAGTCTAACTTAACAAGGAGTTTTCGGGAGAGTTATCGACCTACAAGTGTTGTACGTTGTATAATTATGTTTTGTGCCTTTTAAATTAGATAAGTATTGTCATGCAGAACTGTGCTTATACAGCCATAAATTGTATGGACACTTTTTTATCTGGTACAATTCTTCCCACTACATTTTAGCGCTGCAGATTTCAATGTGGTTCCAAACTCCGGCATTATATAAAGAAATTTTACATCTATTTTTTATGGTAAATAGAATAAATTTATAAAAATAAAAGTTTATAACAAGTAGTACAGTAATCAAACCATACTTAGTTAGACCCCAATCAAAAGGTCAAAAACGAACTATCCACATGTGGTAGTAGAAACGAATAGCATGATAAAAAAAGTTCATAGGTACATAGCAAAAATGAAATCCACACCTTGATCATGCTATCCACGCTATAGTATCATCAATGTGGATTCAAAATTTTCAGACTTGTAGACTTTATAGCGGCCTTCTTAACAATGCTTAGAGTTGTCGCTGACTCTCCATCCTATTCGATTCTAATACTTTTTGCCATCTATCAAGAAATTGCTCTCCTCTTAGCTAATCTTTGTTCAAGGTCAACTTTAGAAAGAAAGAGGGTAAGAGATATGATCATCTCATTTACCTGGATTAAAAAATCACCCAAGAGAATGGTTTTAGTTTGTAAGAAAATCGTCTTATTGATTGAATGTGAAAATCAATATTATCAATATCAATATTAAAAACGCTACCTCTTCTAAAAGTGGCTAAAGAAGGGTCAAACTCAATGACACATGATGGAGTATGACTCGTAAATTTGTTGTTGATGAGACGATCATGGGCGTGAAAGAGAGAATTTGATGGAGATAATGGGTTTAGTTCACCACTCGTAGCAAATCACATTAGTGAACTATAATCTTATATTAACACAAGTGATGGTGCGATTAGTAATTAATATGAAACTCGTTAAAAGTTATTTTAAGCTCGTTAAAAGTTCAACACGAGCTCTGCTTATTACATCGTGTTGATAATTCCAGTATATATTTTTATTTCATGAAGCACATATTAAGCCAAATGTACTATTTCGGAAATTACAGCGACATTAGTTTTGTTTAATGAATACATTGGCAAAGCTTTTGTGCATTAATAATACACTATTTTTCAGGGTTAATATATGTATTGCATGGGGATGCTATATTGAAACAGTTTATCTCGTATCACAATAGAATTTTGAAGGCCAATGAGGCTCGTAAAATGATAAAACATCTACAAAAATAGAAGGGGTGCAGTAAACGGATATTGTTAAAAAAGAATTATAAAATATGAATGAAAATAATATCTTATAATTTTTCTGACATGATTGGAAACGAAAATAATATTTGCCCTCCCATGGTGATGTTGTAGTAATTTTATCTTTTGGAAGTGATTACTTTTAGTACTTCAGAAAGTAATTTTTTTGTGAAAGGTACTATGTAAAAACTTTGTCCTCATAAAGTGGCTTAAAGAAGGGTAAAAGTGACTTCATGAAGCACTTTACTTCCCCAAGGTGACTAAAGAGGGTTTTGCCTTCCAAAGGGGGGTAATGTGCATATGACTTAAGAAAGGGAGAAAGTGACTTCATGAAGCACTTTGGCTCTCATAAGTGACCAATTTAGAAACTTTACCTCCTTGTAGTGGGGGGTCACATGCATGACTTAAAGGAGAGGAGAGAAGTGACTTCCATAAGCACTTTACCTCCCAAGAGTGATTAAAAATGAAGTTTTACCTCTTGGAAGAGGGGTTATGCGTGTGGCTTAAAGAAGGGAGTTATGGCTTCCATAAGCACTTTGCCTCCCAAGGGTGACCAAAAGGGAATTTTTACCTCCTTGTAAGGGATATGCGCGTGGTCTTAAATAAGAGGGGGGTGACTCCCTGAAGTGCTTTGCCTTTCAAGAATGACCAAAAGGGATATTTTGCCTTCCATAAGGGGTTGGTGTCTTCTTAAAGCATGCCCTTTGGAAGGGGGGGGGTTCACTTAGGCCTTTTTTGCCTTTCAGAAGGAGAGGTATGAAGAGCTGCTTTACCTTTCAGAAAGGGGAGTGTGAAGACTTTTCTTTGTCTTTCGGAAAAGGAGGTATGAGGACTACTTTTTCTTTCGAAAGAGGAGGTGTGAGAAGTCACTTTGCCTTTCGAAAGGAGAGGTGTGAAGAGTCACTTTGACTTTTAGAAGGGTAAGTGTGAAGATGCATTTTGTCTTCCATGAGAGAAGGTGCAAAGAGCTTACCTCGCCTAAGGGAAGTTCAAGAGCCTACCTCGCCTAAGGGAGGTGTCAAGAGCCTATCTTGTCTAAGGGAGGTGTCAAGAGCCTACCTCGCCTAAAAGAAGTGTCAAGAGTCTACCTCGCCTAAGGGAAGAGTTAATAGCCTACCTCGCCTAAGGGAGGTATCAAGAGCTTACCTCGCCTAAGGGAGATGTCAAGAGCTTACCTTGCCTAAGGGAGGTGTCAAAATCTTACCTCGCTTAAGAGAGGTGTTAAGAGCTTATTTTACCCAAGATAGGTGCTTTCACCTCATAAGCGTGTGAATAGCCTTAAGGAAGCATAAGAGGCTTACTTTGCCTACATGA
>SOPF01026363.1:0-12994 GCA_012979155.1 Hypericum perforatum | reverse complement strand
AACAATTTTCAATCACTTTTCCCTGTGGAGACGATCCTACTTATCACCATATTACTTGTGCAATCATGTAATTCTTGCATGTATAATTGATCCTAGTTGGACCGTATCAGCTATGTTAAGAGATCGTACGTAGTTGAAGGAGCTAAACTCCGACTCTGAATTAACCAAAAGAGATAAGTCTAAAGAATTATGTGATAAAGAAGGGTTCCAATACAAGATAAGGATCAGTATATCCGAAGATAGGCATTTGAAGAGTCCGAGTTCAAGAAGAAGACGGAGTTCGAATACAAGGAGAAGATAGAATCCTCAGCCTATATAAAGGATGCTTGAAGGATGCATCAATCATTAATCAATCAACCACACATATATTTTATCAAACTCAAGCTTCTATTTGTAGTTCTTAAGTCGGGCATTAGTACTTGGTTAGGAGGCCGGATAGTAGAGACTGTTAGAGGAGCTTAGCTCATTAAGGTAGTGGTGGTCGTCTGATCACTTGTATCGTTAAAGTCAACCTTGAGACGAGCCTCTAAGCCATCACAAGATTGTCTATGACACCCTCGTAACTTTTTCCCTATAACAGTTTTTTGGCATGCTCGGTGGGACTAGGAGGACGTCTAGAGAAGGAGACGAACTTATTCCAGCAAGATAACCAAGAACAATATATCACCCTCTTCTCAACACCCTGTTGAGAAGAATACGACCAAGGCGACTCTTCCCAAAGAGCCAAGGATCCCAATCAATACAACACCCCTAAAGGAGTTGACTATACCTCCTAATACCCAGATATGCATAAGGAGGAACATCACTTTTAACACGGCTCTTTTCAAAGAGCTGGACATACGGCTCCCTCTAAAGAGCTGACCAATACAACTTCTCCCAATGAGTTGTCTGATTCTATTTCTAGTGAAGAATCAGTTGCTACCTCAGTAGGACAAGATGCCCTAGCCCAGATGAGGCAAATGATGGAGCAAATGATGGGGCAAATGATGAGGCAAATGGCAGAGCGACTGATGGTAGAGAATAAAGCAATATGTACCTAGATCGAGCAATCGGCAACCAAAGAAGATCAAAGCATGACAAAGCACACCGATGGATACATAGCTAGATGATCACCCAGATCAATGAGGTCTAAATCCATGTTGAGGAGACAGTCCAGAGAGCCACAAAGGAGAACTAACGTTAAACTCAAGAACTCTTTGATCAAGCCGAGTCCTCTAAGATACTGCTTAATAAAGACAAAGGAGTATGCACACCACTACCACTTCCCACCATTATACCTTCGATCAGACCCAAAGGATTTCAGGTGTGACTGGTAGAGTTCTATCTACAAGGACCCCAGAATATCATCCATCCCAGACGTCACCTATATAAGGGATTCAAGAGACGGATGACACTGGATATTATGAGCCTACTGACGTAAGAGGTAGCAACGATCAGTTAAACCAAGGCTGATATTAAATGGCCCAAAATAGGATATATCTACCTAGAGTAAACACTTGAGGCAATGCTTATGGAAGAGGGAACACAAGGAATAATATTATCTTTACTAGGACTCCAACTCCTACACAAGGCTTACAATGGCCAAGGTATAAAGAAGACGATTTTGACCAAGTTAACTATCAACTAATGTTTGAAATGCCACAGCCGAGGACATGCCTACAGCAACCCCCCGTCGAAGACTTCAATAATGAAACTCATAGGGCACAAGACCAAAGGTTCCTTGAAGTGAACTGTTCAGAACAAGTTGGTAGCTCAAGTACTCAATGACATGGGGATTGAGGCAAGACAAGCAAATCGACCCAGATTTACTAAGTCTTACCTAGAGGTGTTTGACGAGGTCCTCCCCCCTCTACCACATGTATTTTAGCTACAAGATCCTCCATTGCGACCAAGTACCTACAAAAGGGAAAAAACAAGTTAAAGAAGCTAATCAAATTCAGACTTATATAGGCTGATCAAAGGCTCCACAAGCATGCATAATAAGAGGAACAACTACACTCGCCTAACCAAGGATTCAAGACTATACTTGTGTAAGAAAACATCATTCGCATAAGCCAACTAAAGGTCTCAGAGATGTAAGTGGGAAAATGGATACATCATATTCACTTGGAATAAGTTGACAAAACTCCACAAGTACGAATGGCAAGACAAGCTAGTATATTTTTTGCCCAAAATCGCATGAAAGAATGCGAGATTGGTAAAAAAAAAATTTTTTGCCCAAAATTGCATGAAAAAATGCGATTTTGGGCATTAAAAAAATTTTTATTTCCCAAAATCGCATGAAAGAATGCAAGATTGGTAAAAAAAAAAAATTTAATGCCCAAAATCGCATTTTTTCATGCAATTTTGGGCAAAAAAATTTTTTTACCAGTCTCGCATTCTTTCATGCGATTTTGGGCAAAAAAAATTTTAAAAAAAATTCCGAGCCAAGTCCAAAATCGCAATGTATTGTGCGGAGTCGGTATTGGAGCCGGTTTCCGAGCCGTGCACAAAGTCGCATAAATTTATGCGATTTTGGTACGAAATTGCCCAAAATCATGCGATTTCGGGCGTTTCAAAATCGCAGAAAAAAATGCGATTTCGTGCCGACTCCAAACAGGGAATTGATTTCCCGAGGACCCCATTTTGGGGAAAGATTTTTAAAACAACCCCTCTCCGGAAAATTACCCCAAATATATACTCTCTTGCCAAGGGCACTTGAACCAACAACACCGAGTGTTAATATGATTTGACAAAACCATAGTTAACTTTGTATAATATGTGTAAGATTTTTCTTCTTGAAAAAAAAATATAAGGATATTATTTTTGGCCAAATGTTAAGTATATTTTGTAATAAAATTGAGTAAGTTAATTCAAGTTTTTGTCCTTGATCCAAGAAAACGAAATCAAACAACACTCTAATTACTATGGTCAAAAGAAGACTAGACGACATTGTATTGAGTGTATCTCCAATAAGACTAGTACTATTTTAAGAAGTTGGAAAGAAAAATAGAGACGACGAAGTTGAAAACTAGAGGTCCTTTGAACTAGGTGATGGGGTGCCAAGTTTCTTTCTTAAAAAAAAAATTGGAAGATGGATTAGTGAAAAAAATAATTTATTACAAAAATAGAGTAATAACGAAAAATTTCCAAGAAACATACTTTTAAGATATTTTCTATGTTTCGACTAATCATGAGAAAATTAATTTTAAATCAAGACAACAACCTTAAATGGTGAATACTTTTATAATACTATATATAAAAAATTAACTTGCTTTGTTAAATTGGAAATCTTATTCTCTTAATCTCATAAAGTTTAAAATAAAACTTCACTTCAAAATAAAGTCGAAAATATAATTCATTTTATGATATCATTCAAGTTTAGAATACAACATAATTATTTACATTGATGATCTTGTTGTACTTAATTCTTCCAGTCAAAAAGGAAATTACATTTAACTCCAATACATATAAAATAATTAATATAATGATATCATCCAAGTTAAAATTATATTTTAATTAAATGTGACCATCTCAAATAAAGAAGTTATCATTAAAAATACAAAAATTTGCCCCTACTGATAAGAAGGTGCTTCAAAAAGGAACAAAACTCATCTAAAAGAACGAATATCAAATATTAATTATATTTGTAAATAAACAATAAATTACTAAAAAATAATATATTACAAAAATAGAATAAAAATTTAAAGACTTTATGAGAAATATATATTTAAAATATTTTTTATATCACGGCTAGTCATAAGAGAATTATTCTTTGACCAAACGGTCACATAACAAAATTGACTATTCAATATTATGCAGACTCTATTTTGTATTATGGTAATTCTCAATATTAGAAAAGAAAAAACGATTTAGTAGTGAACAGTTAAAAATAATAATGTATGTCATTCATAATAACACGGAATTTGTGACAATACTTATAATCTATAAATGAAACAAACATCATAAGTATATCATATTTTATCGAAATACAAACAAAAAATGAAAGTACTTACGACGAAGTTCACAAAATGATTTCAAGTCTCATCAACCAAATAATTTTAGTCTGTAATCAATTGCTCCATATATGGGTTAATTTCCAGTGTAGTCTTGCCCATAAATAAATTTTAGTTCTGTAATTAATCAACTTAATATTTAAAAAAATTTAAATAACTAAAAACTTTGCAGTGGACAGTATCTATAATGTCAATTGTAATTTCAATGGTCAAAGCAAGATAATCTTGGCGTATGTGAGATTTTTTTTTTACTAAGTGCAGTGGAGTAAGTTGGTGTGGAGTGAAGTCAATACCGATCGTGTGGAGTGAGTTGGCGCAAGTTGGATTTCTATTATACGTTGTATTTATGAAGTCATTAAAATAGAGTACGTTTTTAACGTTCAATCTTTGGTTGCGAGTCTCTTTTGCATTTTACTTAAGGCAAGTATAAGAATGCTTTTCGTGGTCCAACAATAATAGGATCCTAATTTAGTTGTTCTATTAGAAGACAACGTTGCTTAGTTTGGTTTATTTTGGTGATGGAGTATTATGCAATCAAAATAATCAAAATACATCACCAATTTAGTTTTCAACTAACTCTAATTTTTATTATCTAACTAAATATAATAAATAAACAATAATCTTATAAGAATTGTTTGTTGTATTGTTAAATACCATGGATAAAATATTAATCTTGAAAATATCGTTTACTAAAATTTACTTATTTTAAAGGCAAAAGAGGATCGTAAACCCTGCTCTGGTCCAAAGCCTCCCCGAATGCAAGACTATCACCGTTGTTCTTCTCCCAAGAACTGAGATGAGATTTGGAGTGTCAAGCGCTTCTTGGCCAATTATGACACGATAGAGTACGAACTTTGACCGAATCCTAAGACTTCGTCAAAAGTTGTCTCGGACTAGGTTCTTATTATATACATTTTATATAGATTTTCAAAAAATCTTCCAAATATACGGAAGAATCGAATTTTCACTATATTAATTCCTTTTTCTAGTTCACTTGCCAAGTGCAGAATACCCCCACGGAGTTGCGGATATCATCGCAAAAGGCCAAATTCGTTGGTAGTACACCTAATTATAATATTATATCCACAAAATTAGAATCAAAGGAAGACAATTTGATAAAGACAAAAAATCATCAAAGCCTAATAAAATAACTTATCAAAAAATGAATAACAATCTCAGACATAAGGGTATGTAAGTTGAGCACGTTTGTTATATAGTAACTAGACCTGCTACTATCATCTCTGTACTTGAGTTTGTAACGACATTTTTTTTTTGTCTGGATGACATGCACATAGTCGTTGAAGCCAAAACATCAAAATATTTCAATGTTCAGAAATGATGATGCAAATTTAGATAAAAGGAAGCACATCTAAACCTCTTTTAGCAGGGTAGTAGTACGGGACAGCCAACACATGATATACACGACACTGATGAGATATCACTCCTGGTGTCTAACATCGAATGTGATTGCACCTCGACACCCTTTCTCGGAACCTCCGAGAGAACAACAGCTGATGGAACAGGGGAGATCACGATGGCAAAAGGGGAACCCAATATTCCTTTCTCTTCACGACCTTCCTTCATCATATACAACAATCCATCCAAGTTCGCATTTATTCTTATGAGAAATTCCTTCATTCTTGCTAAGTATTCTTCCTCCTAACTAAGCTTTTATCCATTCTTGCAAGCTCCGACTTCCAAGATTAGAATTTCTATGCTTTCTTTGACTCATAGTATGTCCAATTGGTAAGGAAGTCCTTCACACTCAGAAATAGGATATCACAATTATTCTTTATTATCGATGTAGTCCCAAGTACGTTACACATAGAAACCATCTTTCAGATCATGATTTAGATATCACAATTATTCTTTATTATCGATGTAGTCCCAAGTACGTTACACATAGAAACCATATTTCAAATCATAATCATGATCCCTTGTAATACTATATCCACCAAAATAAACCAAACTAGGCAACATTGTCTTCCAATCGAACAACTAACTCTTGGTTGACCATTGAAATCACAATTGATATAATAGTTAGTCCACTAACAAGTTTTAGTTATTTGAAATTTTTTATATTTTGAGCTAATTGTTTACTCACTAAAACTTGTTTACCGAGAGGGCTATACATTAAATTTACAAAGTATTTCAGTAAATGGACGCCTCCTAGATATTGACCCCCGCATGTTTGCTAATAGAGCACTCGTTGACTCGAGAACTACACTTGCTTATTTAGTTGATGAGGCGTACGATTCTTTTGTAGATGCGGTAAGTAATTTAAATTTTTGGTTTATTTGTGAGTAACATAAATAATAAAACTTTATATAATGTTATATTTTAGTTATAGCTTATAATTATCGTCTCAAGTTCTATCAATATCAATTTTATAGACGAACGCCTATGCTTTCAAGTGCATATCAGGTAAATCTATTTTTTATGATACGACAAATTAGCTAAAACTACTTCAAGATATTGTTTGCATGTTGGTTGCGTTCTCTTATTTATTATTTCATCTCATAAAAAATTGATAACATACCGAAAAAATAGAGATAAAGAACATAAATTATGATTTATATGCAGCAAGTTAGATGTATTTCTTGTCATCAATTTTTTATTTTGCTGGCGATTTAAAAAACGGTATTGCAACGGGAGGACTACATTCATTTGTATGGATACGATATAATCAATATATTTTTTATCTAAATAATTTTGATGTTCAAAATGTACCAATTTTGCATGCATTCTAATATTATTTGACCGATTGTAAACACAGGAGCTAGGAGGAAACCATCTATGGTATTAAATCTCATGGATTAGCAATTTTAGGTGGTCAAATACAATAACATTAGCATTGTCACCGGTTAAACACATGCTGAACTCCGGTGGGCTGTTCTTGATACTCGTTGGAATATTCTTAGCATGGCCACCGGTGAGTTGCACCGGTAGTGGTGTACTGCGGCTGGAGACGGTGTTCACTTCTCCAGGCTCCCTCTCCGGCACCCATTACCATGCGGCCCTGGCCCACGACCATGCCCGCCATGGTGGTATTCTCAATTTTACCAGTACCGGCGTGCCCTTCTTTTCTATCGGTGGGAGCTTCCGAGGGTTCGAGTAAAATAAATTTCTATACTCTTTATTGTTTCTTGTTTAGTGAAAAAATAAAATTTGGGATCATTACTGTTAATTATCTTCGTAATGGTGATTATTTGTCATTCAATTTAATAATGTGGTTTTGATGAATTGTTCCGTTAGCAGCATTTAGTTTTGTTGTGATAACATCAAACAGTATTTTATTAGACATTGTTGGTATTAATAATATTTTAAAAATAGTAGTTATTTATTAATCTTTTGCAGAACTGATATTCAAGAATAAAATTATTATATATGACTTAGACTAAAAACAGGCTAAATGAGTCAATTACAAATGTAAGTTAAATGGAGCAATAATATTTCTTTACACTTCATGTGACACTTGTTTTTTCAGGTTTATTGTCATTCAATGTCTCATATGTCTGCAATGGACTCTCTACTTCCCGTCATGTCATCAACAACAAGCTAAGCTTGTTTGTACTTCTTATTTTATTATTTGTCCATTTTTCTCTTTTATGTGTAGGCTAGAGCTATGAACTTGTGTTATTAGATTTTTGATTTTTCGCCAATGTGCCATGATTGAAATGTTTTCACTTTGTTTTTTGATTAATAAATTTCCAATAGACAAAAATGTTTACATCTTCGAAACAAAAGTAGGACAAAAATTATTTTAAGGTTATAACAACGATATACCAAGTTACCCTCGAATGGTAAAATTATAATGTTCGCTCAGTTCCGACTAATTAGTGATAGCAATTATCACAATATTCATTGATAATCTCCATCCAAATTGGACCATAGAGACGCTTAAGCAATTCTTCTCCAAGATAGTCAAATTCTTTGACACTTTTCGATCACCATCATACCCGCGTTGGTCAAATTCAGAATTCCACCATTGCGGACATGATTCTCAGCTAAGATAGCCTGGTAATGGGGGTTGGAGATGGATGGTCATTTTTTACCACTAATTATTACACTAATCGTGAGTTAGTATAATACCAAATAGTGGAAGCATAATATTGAATGGTCAATTTTGTTATTTGACTCATTGGTCATTAACTAATTCTCTAATTATTAATAATGACACATAAAACATTGTGAAAGTATATTTTCACAAAATTAGTAATCTTTTACTCTATTTTTGTAAAAAATTATTTTTTAAATAATCTATCTTTTATTTACAAATATATTTAATATTTGGTATTCTTTAGTTATGTTCTCTTTCGGGAACACCTTCTAGGGTGAATGTGTGTTAATAATAATTTCTTTACTAAAGATTATCATATTTAGATAAAATTTATTAAATAGGAGAAAGTGTTAACTTGGATGATATCTTATATTAATTATTTTATATGTATTAAATAATATATTTGACTTAAAAGTTAAATGAAAGGCTAAAGTAAAACAATCGGCGTTATCTTGTAGTAAAAATGTTTACTTACTAATTATTTAAGTTGATAATCTTATTGTACTTAAGCTGTTAAATTGAAAATGAAGTTTAGTTTAACTTCTAGGTCAAACATAATATTTGATACATATAAAATAATTAATATATGATATCATTCAAGTTAAGGGTGCATTTTCTCTTATTCCAATGTATTTTTATTCAATGTGTGTATTTTTATTAAATGTGACCATTTTTTCCTATTCAACTCACATTGTCATTCACCCAACCAACTCGTTGATGTTCCAAGTCATAAACAATATATAGATTAAATTTACAAAGCATTTCGGTAAATGGACGTCTCCTAGATATTAGCCCCCGCATGTTTGCTAGTGGAGCACTCGTTGACTCCGGAACAACATTTGCTTACCTAGTTGATGAGGCGTATGATCCTTTTGTAGATGTTGTAAGTACTTTAATTTATCAGTTTATCTGTGAGTAACACAAACAATAATAGTTATATAGTGTTATATTTTATTTATAGATTACAGCTATCATCGTACGTTCCTTCAATGACATTATTAAAGACGAACATTAATATTTTCAAGTGCCCACCAGGTATATCCGTTTTTGTCAATATGACAAATTAACTAAAATTATTTCAAGATATTGTTTGCAATCATTGTTGCTTGCATTATCTTATTTATTATTTTCATCTCTTAAAAAATAGATAACATAAATTACTTGTCGAAAAAGTAGATAACATGAATTATGATTTATATACAGCAAGTTAGATGTATTTCTTGTGATAAGTCTCCATTTTGCTAACGGTTCTACAATGATATTACACAGGGAGGACTATATTAAAGATATTGTTTGCAGTCATTATTGGTTGCATTATCTTATTTATTATTTTCATCTCACAAAAAATAGATAACATAAATTACTTGTCGAAAAAATAGATAACATGAATTATGATTTATATACAGCAAGTTAGATGTATTTCGTGTGATAAGTCTCCATTTTGCTGACGGTTCTACAATGATATTACACAGGGAGGACTATATTAAATTTTCTGGAATCTACATGAGTGAATCTATTTTTCATTTAAATAATTTTTTTGTAAATGTTCAAATTCTGCTTGCATTTTAATGTTATTTGACTGATTGTAAACGCAGGAGCTAGGAGGAGACCCTCTATGGTGTATCTATTTTAGGAGATCTCATGGATCAACAATTTTAGGAGGTCGAATACGATAACATCAAACCATTTTTTCTTAGACACGTTATTGGTGTTGAAAATATTAATTATTTATTGATTTTTTGCAGAACTGATACTCAAGAATAAAGTTATTGTATATGACCTAGATCAACAACGGGTTGGGTAGGTCAACTACAATTGTAAGTTAAATGGAGTAACAATAAATTTTTTTGACCTTATTTGATCCTTAAGAAATTATAAATTTACAACTTCATGTGACACTTTTCAACAGGTTCACTGCCGTTCAATGTTTCATATGTCTACATTGGAATCTCTACTACCCGTCATGTTATCAACAAGCTGAGCTTGTTTGTACTTCTCATTTTTTTATTTGTCCATTTTTTATTTTATGTGTAGGCTAGAGCTATGAACTTGTGTGTATCAGATTCTTGATGTTTGGTGAGTGTATCATGATTGGCATGCTCTTACTTTGTTTTTTGGTGAGTAAATTTTCATTCAACGCTATCATTTATTCAAAAAAAAAAACACGCTCTCACCTGGGATTAAGGGGGAGCAAAAAATCCATTATTCATAATTCGAATCTAATATCCAAATTTTCTTTTGTATTTGGACTCGGATAATTTTATGTTCAGATTCGAATTTGGATCATCCAAAAAAATTATTCAGAATTCGGCTTCGGATTCAACTAGAAATAGAAACTTCGGATTATCTTAATATCCAAAATATCTAAAACATATATATATATGTATATATATATTAAATTATAAAATTAAAAGTGTGTGTTTCTAAGGGACTAGACCTGTGAGCCAATTCTTTATTAAGTTAGAAAATAAATTAAAAACTCTAGTATTTTGAGCCAATTCTTTATTAAGTTAGAAAATAAACTAAAAACTCTAGTATTTTTAGTGAAAGTTAAACTAGTAGTGAATTAGTGATCAAGTCTTCAACACTATATAAAAAAACACTTTCAACCTTAAATTAAAATATCTTAGGCTACTAGCCAACGAAGAACTAGAGGATGATAATAATTGTTTTTACTTACAACTAAGCTATTTTAATCTATTATTTTTTTATTATTAATAATTTATTACATGTACTTTTGATTTCATGTTATTTATCCATGGGAATAGATGTATACCAAAAATTTATGGATTCCAAGAGTCCATATTGATTAATGATGAGCTACTTGATTTTCTAAGCCATAATTTTCTTTTAGTACATCACAACTATGAAGTAATATGTCTATTTTTATAATTTTATAATTAGTTTATTATTAATAATAAACTAATCTTATGATCATAACTCTTATATAGTAGTTAAAATTTTCCTATTTTCAAGATTTTATGTTTAAAGTTGTGTAAAATATTTTAATTTATTAACATTTGAAGGTGAACGTAGTTTAGGAAATCAAATCAAATCCCGTGGAACTTCGCGGTTTCCTTTGAATACATCACAACTCTCAAGTAATATATCTATTTTTATAATTTTTATAATTTATTTATTATAAACAATAAACTTATTTTATTATCCTAACTCTTATGATATAAGTTATATTCCTCTATTTTCAAGAAATTATGCTTGAAAATTATGTAGAAATATGAGATGCTTGGTTTTCTAAGCCATAATTTTCTTTTAATGTATCACAACTATATAGTAATATATTTATTTTATAATTTTTATAATTATGTTATTATTAATAATTAAGTAATAAACTAATCTTATCATCATAACTCTTATATAGTAGTTAAAATTCTCCTATTTTCAAGAATTTATGTTTAAAGTTGTGTAAAATATTTTAATTAGTTAATATTTGAAGGTAACGTAGTTTAGGAAATCAAATCAAACCCCGTGGAATCTTCCAATTTCCTTGAACTACATCACATCTCTCAAGTAATATATCTATTTTTATAATTGTTATAATTTATTTATTATAAACAATAAACTAATTATATTATCCTAACTCTTATGATATTAGTTCTATTTTATTATGTCATTTTGCGAAGCAATGTTACATTTGTTTATTACAAATTTGTCTCAAAATAATAACGAAGGTGGATTTCCGATTATTAAGGGTCCAAATTTATCTACCACCATTATTTATTACGAGAGTCTGAATTTATACCGTTGTTACGTTTTGTTAAAAATTTGAAAAAATAGAATTATTTGAATCCGTATCCAAAATAATTTTGGATTTTGGATTTCGGATAATTTTTTATTTGGATTAGGATTTCGATAAAAAATAATAATTTCAAAAATTTCGAATAATATAAATTTCGGATAATTTGGATTTGGATTATCCAAATGCGCACCACTACCTCAGATTATGGGAATGAAATAAAGTGGCTCGCTTTGCTCATACCCTCATAAAAGGAATTGGTCCGTAAAGCCCACAAATTGAAAAATACGGGCTGAATGGGCCCAAGTTGCATGAAGGCCTAAAAGAAATGGGATCGCTATAGGATTTGAAATTAAGAGAAGCGCTCGGTAGAAAAAAATCTGAGTGCTAAGACCATCTTCGGGGATTAAGTCCATATCCGATAACAAAATAAATAAATACTTTTTATTTATAATAATATAATTTTATTTTTAATAAATAAAATAATATCAAATGCCACTCAATTTTTTCATTCATTCGTAAACAAACAGCGGCCTTTTTGTGCCTTAATATGAGAGGATGTCCCCGTAAACTAGAACTGATGCGTTCGGTCTATTTGAGTCCAACTAAACAAGTAGTTATGGTAATTGTTTTAAAAAAACACGATCTGATCGATGGTCGGGCCGATCGGACCACTAATTGGATCACTCAACAGCTCATTTTTGGGCAGAAACCTGCTCACCATTTGAGCCAGACGAATCTGGTCTGACCAGAAGGTTTGTGGTTTGACAAGGATGATTCGACCAGAAAAATTTACTAACTTATGATTTTATTTTTTATTCAAGATTATCCATTTGTATAAATACTTTACTTGGTATATTTTAGAAAAATTGGCATGTTTATATGTTACTATTTATTTATTACATCAATTATTTACCTATATATCTATATATATTTCAAAACAATTACAAAAAATAGGAAAAAAAATCCGGTCTGACCTATAATTGGGTCGGTCAGACTAGTTGGCACAAAGGTCGGGCCTAATTCTAGGTCAACCTCCGGATCTTTTCTGAGAACAATGGTTCTGGTGAGAGTTTCAACCTACAAGAAGTTGTACTTGGTATAATCATGTTTTTATTGAAAATTTAGTTCGAATGAGCCCAAATCCTAAAGCCCAAAGCTCAAAAGATCCAAGAAATTTAAAGG
>SOPF01026362.1:16029-73376 GCA_012979155.1 Hypericum perforatum | reverse complement strand
TCAGTTGAAAAAACCACTTGATCTGATTGAAAAAACCACTTGATCCGCTTGAAAAAACCATTTAAAAAAATCACTTGATCCGCTTGAAAAAACCACTTGATTTGATTGAAAAAACCATTTGAAAAAATCGCTTGAAAAAACTACTTGATCCGCTTGGCAAAACTATTTGAACACACTAGCAAAAACCACTTGAACATATTAACGAAACCACTTGAACATAATGACAGAACTACTTGAACATGCTGGCAAAAACCACTTGATCCCGCGCTTGAAAAAATCACTTGATCCGCTTGAAAAAAACACTTGAAGAAACCACTTGATCCGCTTGGCAAAACCACTTTAACACACTAGCAAAACCAGTTGATCCAATTGAAAAAACCACTTAATTGTCCAGAACGGTCCTGGACTTTTTTAATGTCCAGGACCGAATCCAGTACCACAATGTGGACGTTTACCAATAAATAATTTTTTTAACGGTTTTTACCAATAAATTACACTTCTCATTGCGGTTCCAGGAATCTAGCCCCCTTTGTCTTGATCCGGAGATGAGCCATCCAAAAATTTTCAGTTTTTCCACGAGCCAAATGGAAGAATCAAATATAAGCTAGACCTACTCTTTTTAAAATAATAAACTAGGCGATCGCTTCTTTTCAACAGAACTGAAAAATCCACACAAATTGCTCCAGAGAGCGAATAAAAGTGCCTCCTTCACCACAAGAGTTGTCCTAAATTGGAGTCAATCGAATAATTAATTTATTTAAAAGCTTCAGATAGCTGTTGCGAGGGAACGACATTCTGGTGTTAAGCTTTCCTGTTTTCTGAAACATTAGTATGTGACTTCTGATATTTAAAATTCATTTCAAGTTGGTGTCTCAATTATCAAAAACCTTGCGGCATTTGGATTGAAGCATGAGTTCTGAGTAGGCATTATGTTTTGAAGATGTTGAGTGCATTAGAAAACCGAATATAAGGCGAAATGAACGTAGATGCACTAAAATATGGTAGAGAAAATTTTAATATTTTTACGATTTATTTTATTCGAACATAGTTGTTTCATTAGCCAGAAAATGAACTCAAACAGTAGAAACTATTTTATCTTTGGATGAATTCTAGTATAAGGTTTATGATTTTAGCTCTTTTGTTTCCTTCTAAGGGATAGAATAAAATAATCATATTGAAGTTTCATAAATGATTTGCACCGAATAAAATATTTAAATAATTTGATTGATATTATCTATACTTGGTATTGTTGTTTGTCTAATACAATGATCGTAAGAAAACACAATTTAGAAGGAACTAGAACTAGCAAGCATATCTCTTGCTGTGGAAAACCCATATTGCATGGAAGTGGTCTTATAACAGAGAAGCCGGCTACTTCATAATAGTATCTTAGAAGCTATAACAGCCATATATATACTTCAAGTACATTAGATGTCGCTTTTGAAATTTCGGCCACTATTACATGAAGCCGGCTTCTAAATTTAAACAAATTAGTCGAATCGGAGACCGACTTTGCATATTATAGTGTTCGGCCAAGAGTGTATATATAAGGCCTTCCCCTAATAGGAAGACCATACCAGTTTATACTAACCTTGGCCGTTTCTTTTCACCTCTGACCTTCTTAGGACATGTCATCAAGCATGGCAAAATTAATTTCATCAACTCTTAACATTTTTCTCCTTTTCACTTTACTTATCTTAGTGCATGGAGATAATATTCTCACTAAAAAGGTAAATTGGGAGAGTTCAAATCTGTGCTAACTTAAAAATATTTGCATTTTGCAAATGCATATTTAAAAAATTGGTTTTCCGTAATTCCATTACACATTTACCGAGTCAAATCACGAGAATTTTTATTTGTAATTGACATAATGAATTGCCTTGTGCTCTATTTTCTAATGCAGCACTACATAGTTTACATGGGAGAGCATTCCCACCCCAACTCCAAATCTGTTATCAAAGCTAACCACCGGATGCTTTCTTCAGTTACTGCAAGGTAGTATCTTAAGACCATATTCGCAGTTCATCAACTGCAGATCTTCTGCATTTCGATTGCTCCGACTCGTCCCTGACTTTACTCCGAACTTGTAGCCTCGACGAAGCCAGGGAGGTGGCTGTTTACCATTACACCAAAAGCTTCAGAGGCTTCTCAGCTATGCTCACGGAGGAGCAGGCTCGGAAACTCGCAGGTATGGTAGAGTTCTCAATGGTGCTTATAAGTCGTGGAAAGAGATTCGGGGCATGCTGCAACTACTCAACCTTCATTCTATTGCAGAAAGTGATTCGGTCATCTCTGTATTCGAAAGTAGGATGTACAAACTCCATACAACACATTCATGGGACTTTCTAGGCACGAGCAATAACTACGGCAACGACCGAATTCCAACGTCTTCTCCGACTTCTGATGTTGTAGTTGGTGTTGTTGACACTGGTATCCTTTATGAACTCATGCTTGAATTGAACCATACGTAATAGTCCGAGGATCATCACCATTGACCTTTCTCTTCGAATCATTGCAGGAGTTTGGCCGGAGTCAGATAGCTTCAATGACAAAGACATGGGTCCTGTACCAAAAAAATTCAAGGGAACGTGTGCTACTGGTCAAAACTTTACATCAGCAAACTGTAACAGGTATATAAGAACTACAAGAAACACATAATTGAATCCTCAGACGAGCATTGTTCTTACCCAATGTTAATTCGAATTTTCAGAAAAATTATAGGAGCGCGGTTCTACTACAAAGGATTTATAGCATCTAATGGACCTCTTGAAAGTTTTGGTAGTACCTTCTTCTTGTCACCACGGGACAGTGATGGCCATGGCACTCATACATCCTCCACAATAGCCGGAAGGTTGGTGCCTAACACAAGCATGCTCGGAATAGCCACTGGGACTGCACGAGGAGGTGCACCAGGTGCCAGGCTAGCCATATACAAGGCCTGTTGGTTTGAAGACTGCAGTGATTCCGATGTTCTTGCTGCTATGGATGATGCTATTTATGATGGAGTTGATATTCTATCTCTTTCACTTGGTCCGTCTCCTCCTCAGCCTGCTTACTTCAACAATGCAATATCCATCGGAGCATTTCATGCATTCCGAGCTGGAGTATTTGTTGCATGCTCAGCTGGAAACTCAGCTTTCCCCAAAACTGCAACTAATGTTGCCCCTTGGATTCTCACTGTTGCTGCAAGTTCCATCGACAGGGAATTTGCTTCATATCTGTATCTGGGGAACTCAAAAGTGTTGAAGGTAATATCCGTACTCATGTCGAATCTTTCTTCGAAGTATGCATAATAAGAATCTCCTATTGCATAACATCTTAGGGATAAGGTGGTGTCAAAATCTAGGAAGTCCAAGGTTCAAACCTGGAAAGTCATGGTGTAAAAATTTACATTTTAAGAAAACACCTTTGGGATACAACTGATTACGTACCATGGGCTTCCAGGGGCTCGCTGTGAATCCTTTGAAAATGGAAGCATCATACGCTTTAATATCAGGAAGTGATGCAGCTGCACCAGAAGTCACGGCCGCAAATGCAAGGTACGTTTTCAGCCTGATTAACTGCAAGTAAACATCAAATCCACTGTAGCTCTCTTGAACGATTCACAAAATAGTCAGTTAAAATTTATATCATCTGTACAACCAAGAAAATATATTCTACCATGACGTGGACATGGATCGTATAAGCTTCTCCAAAATGAACCAATGGATGTTAAAAGACCAATTTAAAATACACATGAAAACTATAAAAGTTCATTTAGCATTTCTCCCTTGTAATCCCTTTTAGATTGAGGAAGAAAGATGGTGGTGTTGCTTTCATTAATAAGTTTTGCCACTTTTAACAAGTTGATACTCCTTCCGGGAGACTACTAAATTGATTCTATGTGCCAATGCTATAGCTCTTTGGCCTAATCAGATGCAAATGTTCTGGAAGATTGTAGTACGCTAGACCCTTCCAAAGTTGAGGGGAAGATTGTGGTATTGCTTTCACTATTAAGTTTTGCCACTATGAAAGCTTTTCTTTTCTTCCTTTTTGCCGATCAGCGCTTGCCTAAACAATACGCTTGACCCTTCCAAGGTTGAGGGGAAGATTGTAATTTGCACGCTTGCGAATGTTCTGGAAGACAGAAGACAAAAGGCAACAATCATACAGCAGGCTGGTGGTGTTGGAATGATTCTAATCGACCCACTTGTCAAAGATGTTTGCTTCCAATATGTCATACCCGCAACAGTCTTGGGTCAACCAGAGGCAGAGCAGCTTCAAGCATATATGAAGACTGGAGTGTGAGTCACTTTTTCTGATGCTCAAATAAGCTAAAAGATTACTTGCATTCACTGATAAAATGTGACCCTCTTGACATAGTAACCCTGTTGCAAGGATTTCTCCAACTGTCACAGTGACCAACACAAAGCCTGCACCAAAAGTGGCAGTATTCTCGTCGCAGGGACCTAACGTTGTATCTCCAGATATCATCAAAGTAAGTAGTGGTAACAGTTGCAGCTGATTCCAACTGTATATTTGACACACTTCAAGTGAATGTTCTTCCTGGGACTTTGTATCGAAAATAATGCAGCAAAAGAACAAAAAAGAAGCTGTATACTGACCTAAAAACAACTCTGCAGCCAGATATTACAGCACCAGGGTTGAATATATTAGCGGCATGGTCACCTGTAGCGATTGCTGATGCTGGAGGGCGACAAGTCAGTTATAACATAATCTCTGGTACCTCCATGTCTTGTCCACATGTTGCAGCAGTGGCAGCAATCATAAAATCACAACAACCTTCTTGGAGTCCAGCAGCGATAAAGTCTGCAATAATGACTTCAGGTAAGCTATTCCAATATCAGGCGCAGCTAACTGTTATGGTCGGAAAACAATATCAACGAAGGAATAGGAAAAGTGGCTCATAAAGAAGCTTGGTTAACTATTCTATTTAGGAGTCTTTTGATAGTTATTTTCCCTTTTAGTAATTTCGTTTCCTATTAGGATTAGTAGTTCCTTTTCCTTTTCGTATTAGTATTTCCTAGTTGGATATTGAAGCTTTGGCTATATAAAGCCCTGCTTCCCTTAGGTTTTATTCATTCAATCAATCAATTAAGAAGTTACTTTTTTATTATATTGTTCTTGTCTTCTTCCCCGAGTCATCACGGGTCGAGGAAGTCGGGGGTCGAAGCGTAAAGCTCCTCCCAACCACCAGTATAACTTGCGCAGCCGTGGAAGCTGTACCACTAACACAATTACCCGAAGAGTAATATTGACATTTTCCCTCAAGTTTAACGTCTACATGGTTTTCTTTTGCAGCTGCAATTGTTGATAACACAAGGAATGGGATCGAAAGATTTCCAAATGGCAACCGGAGTACACCTTTTGACTACGGATCTGGACACATAAATCCAAAAGCAGTACTTAATCCAGGACTGATTTATGAGTTTGATTCCAATGATGTGATCAACTTTCTCTGCGGCACTGGTGCAACTTCAGATGGACTTAAAAATCTGACAGGACAGCTCACTAATTGCCCGAACCCAATTCCAGCATCCCGCGACTTCAACTACCCTTCAATTGGCATCTCCAAGATGCAAGGAAGCATATCCGTCTACAGAACAGTCACATACTATGGTAAAGGACCAACAGCTTATATCCCATACATAGATCATCCAGCTGGAGTGACAGTTTCAGTCACACCTGCAATGCTCAAATTTACAAGTCCAGGCCAAAAATTAAGATTCAGGATTGACTTTACAGCTTCAAGGACAAGCGGTGGAGACTTTATTTTTGGGGCTTTGACATGGAGCAATGGTATCCACAAGGTCAGAAGTCCCATAGCCATCAATGTTCTCTCTTTATAGGACGAATTGACTAGAGGATAACTTTAGTCCCCAGGTTTGTGCCTCCGCTGCAACATCCCACTGGAAAATTACTGTATGAATCAAAATCTCAAAAAAAGTTGGAATGTAACTAAGGTCATTATATTACCATAATTCTCCTACGTGATTATTCATTTTAGTGACCATCCGATTTGACAGTACCAACAGAAGCTTCATGCTTTTGATTGTGTTGTTGATTCTTCGAAATGGATACAGAAAACTCAGCTCCAAAATACACGTTCATAGTCTAAGACACACAGTTCCAGAGAAAATAAATCACGCTTAGCATGGTCAAACAAATCTATTTTGTTCAGCAGATTCAGAACATTCAGTCTCTGTAAAAAAAAGGGCCAATGGAGCTAACATCAAATCAGGTTCATACCGTCAAAATTTGCGCCAGGATCTTGCAAGTTAAAGCCACAACCGTTAGATTTCCTTGGATCACTAGCAATTCGAAACCCAATCTTCTGGTATTTCTACAAAGCCCTGGCAAAAAGCTAGGCACTTTGAAGTCTTCTTATGACAAGATTGGCTGCAAATTTAATTAATAATATCGCACATTCAATAGAAAAAGCTAGTAGAACAGACAAACTTTGCTCTGTCTTAAATGAAATCTAACATTCTGCCAAGCAAAAAGTTGATTTAATCTGCCTCCAATTCACTGTAAAGCCCTTTTTCAGTTTTCCAAACGTTAGATGCAAGGAACATTGAGCTTTCGGCAAAAGCTTGATAAGTACCATATGTCTTTTCTAGCTTCCGTTTTTGCCTTCATTAAAATTGAGGCCCCTTGGCGCACCTTGTGTTCCTTGTCTTCTTCAGACTGAAGAGGTGTCCAAAGAAACTTGTTGGAGTATCCTTCCGGTAAGTTTGAGAAGATTTTCTTGAATTATGGTTTTGCCGTAGGATAAATATAGACAAGATTAAACACATCCGAGATACTTTCCCAAAATCAACGAGCTTCATCGAGACCCAATATCAACAGTCTTCGTTTTGAGCGTTTACAAAACACAAAACACTTCCAACACCAGCCTCAGTTCCCTGCACAACCAACTGGACTTGTTAGACAAGATGGTTTTATTTTTTACAACTAGCCTCAAATGGTTTTGTTATCATCAAAATACTCATCTGGATCAATATCTTAGCTTCAAAGCTTTTGTGATTTGCATGAACACATTCTTGGTCTCTCGAGTCATGCCCTTGAAGCACTTTGACAATAAACATCACATCATCTTAGGAGAAAACATCATCCAGGCCTCTCAAAGAAATCAAACTTTATCCAACTCTGCTTTTTGAGGCATTCAAATTTTGTTGCATTTCAAAGGTCATTTGCTTGCCCGCTTCCAAGTGAATTTCCAAATATCGTCTATTAGTGATCTTTCACCAAAAGTCCCCACAAGAGCATGATCCTTCTTTAAAATGATGGAAGCGGTTTGGATCCCTGACAATAATTTCCCTCCCTTCAATAATGGACAGTAGTTTTATAACATTATGGCAGTCTCCACAGACTCTCAGATTCTTGATAATATGCAGCGTATCTCCTCCAGGCATGGATAACAACCCAAAAGCAATGGCCAATCTTTCACTGTGTCGTGAGAGAATAGCTTCTTTTTGTTCCTCATCAAGATCTTGAAGAACATACTTTGTATCCGGCTGATAACCTGCATCTTTCAGTAGGCCACTTAGCTCTTCAAGTTTGGCAAGAATCTGATCTGACATGGGATGAGATACATGACCAGCCAAAAAGGAGTGTGTCTTATTTTTTACTTCAATCCAGCTGTAGCCAGCTTCCTTTTTCACTTTCCGTTCATCCATCAACCTTCTTACTTTTGTTCTCTCTGTCCAGTTACCTAGCTTAGCATATATGTTGGATAGCAGAACATATGCAGCCGAGTCTTCTGGCTGCAGAGACATGAGCTTGTTGGCTGCAAGCTCTCCGACCTCTAGATTTTGATGAACATGAGCAGCAGCAAGAAGAGACCTCCATGCAGTTGCACTAGCTGGCAATGGCATAGTACTTATTGTATCCAAGGCCATTCCAAAAATTCCAGCCCGACTATAAAGATCCACCATACAAGAATAGTGCTCCATTGTTGGTTCAATATGGTGATGGTCAACCATCTTCTCGAAATAACTTTGACCTTCTTTGACAAAACCGGCATGTGTGCAGGCTGAAATTATGCCAATGAATGTTACACCATCGGGTATCAAATTCTCTTTTTGCATTTGTTCAAATATTGCAAGAGCCTCTCTCCCATGACCATGTTGTGCATATCCAGATATCATTGAGTTCCATGATACTAAATCTCTCTCTGATTGTCTTCTGAAAACTTTATCCGCACTCTTAATGTCCCCCCTCTTTGCATACATAGTGACTAGTGCGCTACTAACACATAAAGCATTGTTGAACTTTGATTTAATGGACCAAGCATGAAACTGTTTCCCCTGTTTCACTGCTGCCATTGGTGTTGCACATGCATTTATAATACTGGAAAAGGTGTATTCATTAGGGTTAATGCCATCCCTTGCCATTTGAACGAATATTTTAACAGCTCCCTCGATAATTCCTCCTTTGGCATATCCAGCTATCATAGCTGACCAGGCAACAAGATCCTTCTCATTTATTCTCTCAAAAACTTTCGATGCTTCCTCTACTTTTCCAAGCTCGACATATGCATCCATAAGTGCTGTTCCAACTGATGGGATCTTATCATAGTCACATTTGATGGTTTGAGCATGTACTTCCAAAGGAGATAAACTTTGTTCGGCTGACAGGATAGTAGAGTAAGTAACTTCATTCGGTCTGATTCCTTCCCTGGCCATCTCAACAAAAAGTTCCACGCCTCTCTCTGACATGCCATTCTGTAATAACCCACCAATCATAGCTGTCCAAGACACCACATTTTGATCTTCACGCCTCTCGCAGAAAACCTTGAATGCCTCATCCATTAACTTGCACTTGCTATAAACAATCATCAGAGGCATTGTAACATTACGATGACTACTGGAACCATTCTTTATGACCAAGCAGTGAAGCTGCCTGGCCAAACCCAACTCTTCAACATCAGCACACAAGTTAATCATGGAGGGAAAACTGGCATGAGAAAACTCGACCCCGGTACCAATCATTCGGCTAAAAATCGTCAAAGCTTCTGAATAAAGCCCACTCATCACATACCCAGATATAATACTGTTCCAACTCACTGTATCTTTATCAACCATCTCATCAAACACAGCTCTAGCGTCCCTGATCATCCCTGATTTTGAGTATAGGTTAATCAAAGAATTACAAACAAACCTAAACACACCCAAACCGTCTTTCACCACCATTGTATGGACCTGCATTCCACGTACAAACATTCTTTCATCGACTAAAACCCCAGCAACGCAAACAACAGTAAACGGGTTCGGCCTCACCCCTTCCACCTGCATTCTCGAAAACCCATCCAAGGCATCCAAATTCAATCCATTATGAGCATAACCCGCAATCAACGACGTCCACGAGACATCATCCTTCTCCCCCATCTGATCAAATGCTCCCTTCCCTTCCTCCACACCCCCATTCCTAAAATACATGTCAACAAGAGCACCACCAACACCAGGGTCACCCAAAACCCCGGATTTAATGCAACAGCCATGAACCTGAATGCCTACCCTCTCGGCCAGCAAAAACGAGCAAGCTCTCAGCACGCCTAAAAAACCCAACCCGTCGAGCGACAAGCCAGAACTATGACTACCCAGAAACAATCCGAGAGCTTCCAAGTTTCTGTTTTGGCGAGAGCGCTCCAATATCAAGCGATTTTGCTGTTGGGGCGTTTCGTCGAACGGGTGGCGTGCATTAACAAAGTTCAAATCTTTACGGACAGTCGAACATTTCAGGACGTGAGCAACGGCATGCCAGCGGGAGAAGAGGGTAATTCGGGGTAGTTGGGTTTCGAGTGATCTCAATGCTCGCTTTGTTACTGCTTGTGCTACGACTTTTCCGGACATGGGAGCTGGTTACTGTCTTGTATGGTTGCTGAAGAACTTATAATTAGGGAGAAGAAAGAAAAAACCGGATTTTGTAGTTTTGCTTTAAATTACTATCACTTAATAAAGTTCTATTGATGAAAATCATAAACTATAATTTGAGTGTTACTGTGTAAGCTCAAATAATATCAGTAGATGATGTTTATGTTTGGTAGTATTTTGGTCTAGAAATAATAATATCTGTTTTCCAGTCTGGATCTTAAATTTCAAGAATTTTGGTAATTGGTTGGATTTTCCAAAGCTAAGAACCAAAAAGAATGCAAACCATTTGACTTGGAGGGTAAATTAATTTGTATTCTTTTTTCTGTTTATTTATTGAGGCACTTGTAACGTAAATACCTCTTTTGAAATTATTTTAGTAATTTGGTAGTTTGAAGTAAAAAAAAAATTTACAATACAGTTTCTCAGAAACATTTCTCAATTCTTGGTTTTTTCGATCTGCGACAATCCGGTCCAATTTGAACAGAATATGCTCACAACCTTTGTAAAAAATTCAAAACTTATTATTTAACTGTAAAGGATTTCATAAACATCTATTTACAAATTTATTCTTCAGCCTCTTCCCATCATCTATCTTGAAGGAGTTCTGAAACCATGTGTATGGTTTTATTTTAAAAACAAAACAGAAATTTTCATATGTATCTGAAACAAATGAATTTGACCTTGCTAGAGATTAAATGATCCAAAAAATTGGTACTCTAATATTAAAAAAGCTGCATTAACTCTAAACTGGGTACCCAGCAAATCAATTCTATCTTTATGGTTATTAGGAAATTTATTAGAAGAGGTTTCTGATCCCCGGGGCAGAATTAGGAGTGTGGACTGTAATTTATTTTATGTTTTGCTAGCTTCTTATTTGTGGAATGTCTAGTGGATACGGATCAAGCACATTTTCGAGAACCATGATCCAGATTTTGATGATCTTATTATTCTCACAATATTGAGGAACCTTTCTGAGTGGTGCTTTTGGCCCGGATTAGCTTCGAACGTTCACTTTTTAGGATGTGGTCTTAATGCTCGATAGGGATGGGCATTTAGATTATCCGAATCTGAATTATCCGAAATTTGTATTATTTAAAATTTTCAAAATTATTATTTTAATATTCGAATCCGAATAAAAAATTATCCAAAATTCCAAATCCAAAATTATTTTGGATATGGATTCAAATAATCCAATTTTCTGAATTTTTAACAAACATATATAGGTAATAAACAAACGTAACTAAAGAATTGGTAGATATATTTGGCGTTGGCTGAGATATTTAGGGTTTAGGTATTTGTTAGACTACAGAATAAATATACTTGAAAGTATTTTTTATTTGTGTTTTTCAAACTCATGAAGTCGTGGCCTTTTAGTAAAAGTAATAAGCTTTTTAATTTATTTTGTAATTACTAAAGAATTGGCCCAAGCCCAATAAAAACACACACTTTTAATCCTATAATTTATTATATATGTTTTAGATATTTGGATAATCCAAAAAAAATAATTTTAAATCTGTATCCGAATCTAAATCTGAAATAAATTTTTTTGATTATCTAAATCAAATTCCGAACATAAAATTATCCGAGTTCGAATCCGGGAAAAAAATTGGATATCGAATTTGGATTATGGATAATGGATTTTTTGCTCACCCTTAATGCTGATTCGTTCATTTCGTTTGTCGGTTTTCCTTTCACTGGTGACGTTTTTGGCTTTGGGATTATTATTTGACTGAGATTGTTTTAATGTTTTTCTGATTTTTTTTTTCATTGGTAGAGGCTATGTTGTTGGCTTTGTTGCTTCCTCTGCAACTTTGCTCATGGAGTTCTCTTTGTACCACTGCATTTATTTCTTTTGATTTTAATAAAGTTATCTACCTATAACAAAAAAAAATATACAACTTAATTTTTTTCAGAATTTCTTATGAATATAGCTTAAAACTAAATTGACAAATTGACTCCCCTAAAAAAATCATAGATGACAAAGTGACTAGTTTGATTATCTATACTTAACCAGGTGAATGTATGGACATAGCATTAGCCTAACACACATTTGACTACATCAAAGATGCAATTTCGTTACAAAATGCACTTCATTGAAAGCGAGAATCGAATAATTCAATTGGTACAAATTTAGTCATATTCGACGAAATTCATTCACGAGACCACAATAATCTCTCCCAATAATGAATAATCAACTTTGATTATAAGCTCACATTTCTCCAAGTTGCAAGGAGGTCAAAAGACCACAATAATGATGGCCCAAATTCAATTAACCATAGTTTGAAGCTAATTTATAAGCATACAAAAAGAGAGGTGTTACTTCCTTCCATTTATCTCTATAGTCGTCGTCTCTTGCTTGAATCTTTCACCCCACCCTTTTGCCAAAAATAAAAGAAGAAAGCTACTTCTAGGGTTTTGGTTATTGGCCTTCATTTACTCAAATTAAACACAAAGTTTGCCGATTCCAACACATCCCCAAATTTCAAATCTTCCCATCTTTTTCTTCCTTCTCCATAGTACCAGAAGAAGAACAAAAAACCGATCCAACTAACTTTAGGGTTAACCAGAAAAGAACAAAAGCATCAAAAAAATCCCCACCATTTTCTCTCATTAGTCCTTACCCTTCGAAATCTACCGAACCTAACCCAGTTCACATAAAAACCAACCCAGAATTTGAACCCAAAAAAAGTCCCCCTTTTATTTCTTCTGCTTGCTTTCTCTACACTCCAACGTTAAAGCTTCCACCTTTATGCAAGAAACCCTTATAATTCTCTGTACCCTTCTGAAGGGTTTGGTTCCCGGTGGAGTTCAAGGTCTTGGGGTTCAAGAAAGCCATGAAATTTGACACAGTTTTGGTGGGTTTTGCTCTCCGGGAGAGATTTGAGTGAGGACAAAGTTAAGCTTCTTAGGGTTTGGTAAGCTTGAAGGGAGGGAAGATGATTGCTGAGAAGCCGAATTGGGTAAGGCATGAAGGGATGCAGATTTTCTCTGTTGATATCCAGCCCGGCGGCCTTCGGTTCGCCTCTGGTGGAGGTGACCACAAGGTAATACTCTCTCTATTGTAAGCACATTGTCTGTTTTCGGACGCGAAGTTTGCTAACTATACGGGTTTGGAACTTAGCGAATTAGGATGCTAATTGGGCACATTGGATTGAATTGTTGAACTCGAATCTCTTGCTTCTTGTGTTCTCTCATGAACCATGCTACGATTTCAGGGTTAGTCCCTTGTGAATATAATTCGGGATCTGCTTCTTGTCTTATCTTCTCTACAAGTTCAATGCCAGTTATGGCAATTGTATGGCTGTTATTGTCTAGTTAAAATTATTCTTTGGTAGTAGATGAGGCATGTCTGTCTCTTTTTTTTTTCATCCTATGAATAGTCGCTCTTAGTGATCTTACAATTGGTTGTCTGAGAAAGGAATGGAGAGCTAACATCATACACAAGATTCTGAGCGTCCTTTTCTTTAATGATTATCCTAATGGTGCATCTCATTGTGGAAGATTTTGCTAAAAAAAAAACTGTGATTAATCAAAAGAATTTTTCCGCTCGACTTCTGAGGGAGAGACTTAACATTTCCATCAAAGGTGAAGTTTAAATTTCATGCTCTCCAGATGATTGTATCTACTTTAATTTTTCACAATAGCTTCCTATTAAGTCAACGCTCCTATATTCGTGCATAGCTTACTTCACGTTTTTGATGAATTCTTATTGCTTCCTGCGTTTTCCTGTAATTAAATTCAGGTTCGTATCTGGAACATGAAATCTGCCAGCCGGGACTTGGAAAAGAATGAACCAACCAAACGTCTTCTCGCAACTTTGCGTGATCACTTTGGATCAGTTAACTGTGTTAGATGGGCTAAACATGGTAGGTATGTCGCATCAGGATCTGATGATCAGGTTATTTTGGTCCATGAAAGGAAGCCTGGTTCAGGAACCACAGAGTTCGGGAGTGGAGAGCCCCCAGATGTTGAGAATTGGAAAGTTATTTTGACTTTGAGAGGGCACACTGCAGATGTGGTAATGAAATTGCTTTCTGCACTGAAGACTTTTGCTCTCTTCTAATTCCTTGCTTCCGATCTTCTTTTGTTATAGAAAAGACATGTATAATGTACCGGTGCATATGATCCTCTAGGGAAATTGATAAAATTCAGGTGTACTTGAAGATTGGAGAGATCCTTTTCTCTTTGACAGAGACTTTTTTCCCGTTCTCTATGATCTAATAAAAGAAATGTTAAATGGACCTTATTGTTCTTGCCGGATTTATAGTCAGAATCTCTTTCCCACTCTATGATGAGTTAGAATGACGCAAATGTTCAATTGTTTGCATTTTATAAAGTTTTTTCTTCTGTATTAGTAAGCATCGTAAGTGTCTAACTAGATATCTCATCTGTGCTTAAAGTAGGTGGATCTTAATTGGTCTCCAGATGACTCCATATTGGCAAGTGGAAGTCTCGATAACACCGTCCATATCTGGGATATGAGCAACGGCATCTGCATGGCCGTTCTTAGAGGTCACTCTAGCTTGGTTAAAGGAGTTACTTGGGATCCCATTGGTTCTTTCATAGCCAGTCAGTCTGATGATAAGACTGTAATTATCTGGAGAACTAGCGACTGGAGTATGGTACACAGAACGGATGGTCACTGGGCTAAATCAGTACGTCTTTTCCTTATTACAATTATTTTCTTGTTGCCTCTTGTTTCTGCTCATTGATTGGACGGTGTTCTTTTCAGCTTGGATCTACATTTTTCAGAAGACTTGGTTGGTCCCCTTGTGGCCATTTTATTACGACCACTCATGGTTTTCAGAAGCCAAGACATTCTGCACCTGTCCTTGAAAGAGGAGAATGGGCGGCAACATTTGATTTCTTGGGGCATAATGCCCCAATTATCGTCGTGAAGTTCAACCATTCCATGTTCAGGAGGAGTTCAGGGATTGCTCAGGACACAAACGCCGCGCCAGTTGGGTGGTCTAATGGATCAGCCAAGATTGGTGGAAAAGAATCTCAGCCATATAATGTGATTGCAATTGGGAGCCAGGATCGCACTATAACTGTGTGGACAACTGCAAGTCCTCGTCCTCTTTTTGTTGCTAAGCATTTCTTTACACAAAGTGTTGTAGATTTGTCATGGTAAATTTGTTTCTCTCTATGTTAAAATCTTTATGCTCATGTCCAATTCGTTTTTTGTCTCGTTGACTAGATCTCCATCCGCCTTCCTCTCATTTTTTTAGTTCTTTTTCTTAACAGGAGCCCTGATGGTTTTTCGTTATTTGCTTGTTCCTTGGACGGGACTGTTGCTGCCTTCCATTTTGATGCAAAAGAACTGGGGCACAGACTTAGTGATACCGAGCTTGATGAACTAAAGAGAAGTCGTTACGGTGATGTTAGGGGTAGACAAACAAATTTGGCTGAGAGCCCAGCTCAGCTATTACTTGAAGCAGCTTCAGCTAAGCAAGCAGCTAGCAAGAAAGTGTCAGATGGACGGCAAAATCTGGCCAATCCTTCCGTTACTACTGAACCTATGAAGCATCAGACTGTTGACAGGAAGAAAGAGGGGTCCACTCCTGCCGATGGTTCAAACAAAGTGGAGACCTCTGTTCGGGTCTCTAGTCCTGTGAAACAAAGGGAATATCGGCGACCTGATGGCAGAAAGAGAATCATTCCAGAAGCAGTAGGGGTTCCCAATCAACAGGAAGCCCCTACTTTCCCGCACAGGGCTTCAGACATCAATAATGATGGGAATGGGATAGTTTCTACTGATTCTCTCATTCGAGATGGCTCCAATAAGGTTACTGTTGCCAAAACCTCTGATTTTAAAGAACGTTCTGGTATCACTGCTAGAGCTACTATTTCGGACAGCCTGGTCATCGAGAAAGTTCCGAGCTCCTGTGCAAGGGATGGTAGCATTATAGTTGAACAGACTGGAAATGTAAAAGCATCGAGTTCCTCTAATGTTTCTCAAACACCGCTTTCTATTAGAGTCTTCGATAAGAAGGTAGGACAGGATGTCATACCAGTTTGCTTGGAGGCTCACCCTCGAGAACAAGCTGTAAATGATATTATTGGGGTGGGTTACTTAAGTATGATGAAAGAAACAGAAGTTGTTTGCACAACTGGGGCTGAAACTCTCTGGTCGGACAGGATCTCTGGGAAAGTCACGGTTCTAGCTGGAAATGCAAATTTTTGGGCTGTCGGTTGTGACGATGGATGCCTACAGGTAAGCTCTATTCTACTTAATATGCTTTTCAGTAGTATAAAGGACCATAAAAATAAATAAACCTGCCATAACTAATTACTCTTTGCAAACATCATATATTATCTTTGATCACAGAGTTTCAACCAGAATAGCTATTAAGTATTATCAAGCTTGAGCTGTTTACTGGGATGTGTGTGTGGTTCTAGATGTACTTGTTAGTGTTCGTACTTAGGCTATGTGCTTCAGTATCTTCCTTGAATGATTTTGCACGCAGTTCGATTCAAACAATATTTCTTCTCGCTTTGTTATCTCTGAAGGTTTACACGAAGTGTGGCAGACGTGCCATGCCTACCATGATGACGGGATCCGCAGCTACTTTTATAGACTGTGATGAGTTCTGGAAGTTGTTGCTTGTCACTAGAAGAGGATCCTTGTATCTTTGGGATCTCTTTAACCAGAGCTGTCTACTTCAGGACTCATTGACTTCTTTGCTTACTTCAGAGCCAACTTCCTCGGCAAAAGGTCGGATATCATGTTGTCTTGACATGAACTAGATGAGACTTCTCCGATTCTTATGCATTCAGTTCAAATCTGACACACTAACTGCTCTTGTAGGGACAATCAAAGTTATTTCAGCAAAGTTATCAAAATCCGGATCGCCTTTAGTTGTTTTGGCAACGCGTCATGCATTTATTTTTGACATGAGCCTTAGATGTTGGCTGCGAGTTGCAGATGATTGCTTTCCTGCATCAAACTTTGCCAGCTCCTGGAATCTGGGATCAATACATAATGGTGAACTGGCTGCTTTGCAGGTGGATGTTAAGAAATATTCGGCTAGAAAGCCGGGTTGGACGAGGTATATCTTCATTTCATTCACGTCCATTCTGTTTTTCTTTTTAGATTGCTAACTATTGCATGTAGGCCCTTGGTCGAGCAATATAATTGCACATTCTTATCTATTATCCATGTTGCATCCCGTCCACGGACTTCATAGGCTGTCATCCCTCCTCCATGACTCAGTGTCCAGTAGAATCCTATGCCGAATACTAAATTTTCATGTCGCCAGATTTTGACTCGTCTTCATGCGCTGTTGTAGGGTAACAGACGATGGAGTGCAGACACGTGCTCACTTGGAGTCTCAGTTGGCATCTGCACTGGCTCTCAAATCTCCTAACGAATATCGCCAATGCCTTTTGTCTTACGTTCGATTCCTGGCAAGGTATGTTATCTCTCTGCACTGGCTCTTTAATCTTTCCCTGATATTTGTCTGAAGGCCATAAGGAAGGTCCCCTGATGGTCTGCCCTATGATTCACAATTGTTCCCCCATAACAGAGAGGCAGATGAATCTCGTTTACGAGAGGTTTGTGAAAGTTTCCTTGGTCCTCCAACCGGGATGGCAGGATCTACATCTTCAGATACCAATGCTCTGTCCTGGGATTCCAATGTTCTTGTAAGCCAGCCTTCTGCTAACTTGATGTTCCTCAACTTCTATTACGCACCGAAAATCTCGAAATAGCTGCACTTTATTTGGAAGATTTAGATGTCCAAAAGTCTTGCCTTTTTCATCCTGAAGCCTCTTGGATATATGTTCTTGTCAGATGTAGTGTGTCCGATGTTTCAAGTTTCACACGTCGTTTGGTTGTCTTCAGGGATTCAGGAAGCACAAGCTCCTGAAAGAAGATATTCTTCCTGCAGTGGCTTCAAATAGAAAAGTTCAGCGATTACTCAACGAATTCATGGATCTCCTATCAGAATATGAAGTAGCAGAAGCTAACCTCGAGCAAAATCCACCACCTTCAACGGCATCTCTGCCAGCCACGGACCAGATGGACTGTGACCCGTCTCCAACAGATAACAAGAAGTCCAACTCAGAAGCCCCAATGAATGAGGACATCGCCCCTTCTGAGAATAACAATGCTCCTAGTTCTGTGCAACCAGCAAGCAATCAACCGGATTCATGTCCAACTGGGACAGATCAAATAATTCCAGATTCGCCGATGACAGACACCGGCTCTTAAAAACCTCCTTAGTGTCTAACCAGTAGGATAAACAACCTTGACACAGCGTCGGAGGGACCGACCCTGCCGGATTACAGAATGGGGACACGGTTGTACGCTGTTAAGTTCGTTGTACATGCTGCAGCATCTAGGCTCCGTAAAGATGACCCCGCGAAGAGGAAGAAACGTGCTTCAGTTAGTTGAAGCAGTCTCCATCTGGGATCCTTTAGTATGGCACAGAATTGACAGTGAAGATGCAGTTATAGTTGTGCAACACAATCTCAGTAACATTTGACAAAATTAATTCCTTTTTTATGTTTTTTTTTTGCTATCTGTAGCTTCTTGTAGTCAGTTTTGTGGATCTTTCTATTCCCGTGAAGTGTTAAGAATTTAGTGACTATTTGAAATTAAATGGAAACAGCTGCAGCCACTTTATCTAGATTAACTAATGTTAACCGAAAAATAAAATATTTCGTACCCCTTAGTATCTAATAATTAATGACTGACAACTCTATTTTTTGCCAGTTACTATTGAACCCAGAAGTTGATACAACTTCTCTTACAAATATTTAATACTTCTATGTTCACTAATATTCATATTTAAAATTTATTAGTTAAATTATAATAACTTCAAGTTGAAACAACAAATATTTAGTGATTTACTAAAATACAGTGACTGGTTATCTTCTTGAGAGGATAATAAATGATTCTCCTTATTCGAATATTTGTTAATCGGCTAAAAGGAGGAACAAAGAAGCGTAGAAAAGATCAGACGGTGGGAATAAGGGACACGTTTCATTTTTATAATGAGAATTATAGTAAGATGACTTTTTTTCTTAGGGGAGTCCGATTCACTGAAAATAATGAAAAAGGAGTTTTTGGGGAATAGTTTTTCTGTGTAAGGTTCGACCAAAACCGCAGATAAACTTGTGGTTTTGGATGTCCGAATTCGCTGAAAAATGTGCGATTTCGTACCAAAACCGCAAGAAATGTGTGATTTTGTGTCTGACCAAATAGCCAAAGCCAACCACCCAGTTAAGCACTCCTCCTGCTCTGCTCGGTTCGGTACCAAAACCACATTATTTTCTGCGAATTTAGGCAACCGAGTTAATTTCCGATTTTCTTCGTCCGAGTTTTTTTTACCGATTTGATACTTTTCTACAGGTAATATTTTTAGTTACATAATTAGTATCATACACTACTTTATCATTGTCGATTTTTAGTTGCCTTACCACCCAGGTAAATATGTAATTTTAGTTAAAAATATTTGGTATTGACCAAAATGATAAAGAGTTACTAGTTAAACTTATTATTTTTAATATTACAGTTACTACAAATTTAAAAAAAATTGCACAAAGAAATTAAAATTGTACTGCAATAGATAATGCAAAATGATAATGAAAATTATAAATTACAAAGTTCACGAGTTTAAAATTTTGTATTTTTTTTTTGTCCAGAAACGCAAAAAAATGCATTTTTTTGTTTGTCCAAAAATGCAAAAAAATTTGCATTTTTTGGTTTGTCCAAAAATTCCATAAAGCCAAAAACTTTACCAAAAATGTGATTTGTCCAAAAACGACAAAATGCATCGTTGATCTGACCATTTGAGCCAAATTAGCTGTACAAATTGCAAAAAAAATGCGATTTTGGTTAAAGTTGACCGACTTGAGTTACCGGTTTGATCGAGTCACCCAAACCTACAAAACAGAGGATTTAGTTGAGCCGGTTTGACCGAGCCTAACGACACTACTAAAAATGTGGCAATTTTGGTCAGAGTCGAGCCGTCAAACCTAGCTGATAGAAAATTGCACAAACTTCAACAATTTCGATACGAAACCGCACAAATTCCAATGGTCAACCCAAAGCCGCAATTTTGTCCGCAGTTTTGGTCGAACTCGAGACATGGAAAATACTGCTAGAGGACACATTATTCGTTATTTTGAAGGGCTCATACCTCCTTTTTGGAAAAAAGCTTAGTAAGATGTGGATGTAAAGATTAATGATAATATATCTTATTCTAAATTCTCAAAATTTTTATTACTAAGCAAATATTCTTATCTAGAGAGTGTATATTATAAGTTCTCACCTTGAACTTATAAGGTCTGACATTTGAATTAAATGCAATAATTTTTTATATAAACTTTTAATTTTAAATATAAAATTTCATTAAATTTTAATGAATATATAAAAGTTTATAATAAAATCTAATATATCAATACGAAAATTATAAGAGTCAATTTCATGGAGCATATTGCAAAATATTTAAAAAAATTAATTATAATTTATAAGTAAAAATAATAAAAAAATTCTAATAAAGGTACAATCATTGTCTAATTAGAGTATAGTCTAAATTAGAGTAAAATAATAAGAGTAAAGAAAAAATTCATCAGATTTATATTATATTCTAGACCATACTTTTAAATGTTGATCCATACACATCTTACCATAAACCTAATAAAAGTAAGCAGACTCTTGACCTACGAGGTTAGGGTAAGGTCCGACCAATAAGATGGATATTTCTACCATTCTAGACTATAGGACCTGTCTGCATCCCTCTTCTTTATTTTGTTGGCTTATGTGAGGACAATTAATTATTAGTTTTTCATTTGATTTAAAAGTTTTCTTTGATTAAAAAAATATTTAACTAATTATTTAATGTTATAACTATTTTTAATGCTTGAACATAACATTTGATACAATCATAAAAATATTTTAATTTAAAAGTTATGATTTTATTGTGTTCAATTAGTTTGCGAATGAATTTTCAAATAATTTGGCCACATAAGTTTAATTAGTTTGTCAATAAATATTCAAATATTTTAGTAAATTAACAAAAAAATTATCATAATACATAACAAATTATTTAATCCTAATTAATTAATTAATTAATTCCTCCTATATTCAATTGGTTAGTTTAATTAAGTTCAAATAGTTTGGTTGATGTTCAAATAGTTTGACCATGTATTTTCAAATAGTTTTTTCAGTTATATTCAAAAGATTTCCGTAGTTATATCAAATAGTTTGCGTAGTTATATCAATATTTTGCTATGTTATATCAAATTGTAACTGTATAAGTTATTCAAATATATTAGAAAACTATCTTATCATACTTGTGTAAATTATTTGATAATAATAGAACAAATTGTTTTATCATGACAAAATCACAACCCTAGATTCATCATCGTCGTTCTCTCTTCTGTGCTGAAAATTCCAACTCCAAATTCATCATCGCTATTGGTAGTTGACGCAGTCCTCGACGTTAGTATTCAGCCTTACTATTCGCCGTCCTCACCATTTATCTTCTGTTGACAACAATAAAAGAAGGAGGGAGAGAAAAAAGAGGGGGCATAGAAAAACAGAGAAGGAAGAATGTGCGAAAGAATATGTATAAAAAAACCTACACTCTTTTGTGCATATAGTACCAATTCCAGTCTCTCGGAGTAATTATGTCTTTTAATACGAAAAGGATTATGAGTTTATGACCATACTAGAAAGATTCTACATTTCACCAAATTTACTATTTGAGCATTAATAGATTTATCTGTTTCCTTCCTAAAATAAGGGAATCTACATCGCCAACTCAATTGGCATTTCATATGATAAATTTTTTTGGCAAATTGCCCTTAAGTCCCAAGCCTTTGTTAAAATTATTATTTTTGTCCCTCTTGTTTCGAAAAAGATACTTTCGTCCCCATACTTTGCTTAATTATCACTCTTATGTCCCTGGTATCAGAATCGGGAAATTTCTCCGGCACTAAGGGACCTAAAATGACTATTTTTCCCTTTCGTCAAAAGTTAAAAAAACTGGGTTATTTTACGGCTGCGACTTGCCGACCTTACCAACCCAGCCACCGGAACACCGGCCAGATTGGACGGCGCACGACGATGGTTGTTGGGGTTGGACGGCGGCCGAGGGACCCGAGCTGACCTCACTAACCCGGCCACCGGAACACCCAGAAGAGTCCAGCGTTAGTTTCTCTGCCTCGTCCACCCCGTCACATGAATTTGTCGGGGGCTGCACGAGTTTGACTTCTTGTCGGGCAGGTTGTCATCATCTGGGTTGAACTCGATCGACGAGTTCTTGAACGGGCAGATCCGACCCATGAAGCTTTCAATTTATCCTTTGATTATGTCTTCAGATCAAGAGAGGATGGAGACAACAAGGTAGAAGAGAGAGGGGGAGGGAGGAAGAAGGGGGAAGGGAGAAGATCGATGCCCTTTTTTTTTTTAATTTTTGATGAAAGGGCAAAATCGATATTTCAGGTCCCTGGTTGTCAGAGAAATTTTCCGATTTCGTTACGAGAGACCTGAGGGTGATATTTAATCAAAGTAGATGGACTAAAGTATCTTTATAGAAACAAAAGGGACAAAAATAATAATTTAAGCGGAAATTTGAGAACAATTTGTCCTTTTTTTTTTTACAATTATACGTAATTAGTTTGAGTTACGTATATAATGAAGTGAGAATTAGTTTTCACTTCATGCGTAAAGTAGTTAAATCGTTTTGAAAATAATTTGTTGAAAAATCGTGTACGCGCGTGTCCGTCTGTACCATTACATCGATCCAATGGTCCTTGTCAAGCTTCAAGTAGTGCTTCTTATGAGGCCTCCACCCCGTATCCGGACACGGGACATCAAAAGTTGCGATTGTTTGCTCTTCAAGTATTTTTTTTTTTCTATTCTAGATCATGGACATATTCTGACAAGGTACAAAAAAAGCCATTCTCCGCTGACTTCAACATCTCACTCTCTGTCTTTTTCTATTTTTGTTAGCGTCAATTCCTAGGATTAGGACTAGGGTTTTAAAAAATGACCCAAAGTTGGACTCAGAATTAGGTCCGACCTCCGGGCCAGCCGGTCTGGCCAAATTTTTTCTTTCTAATTTTTAAGTAATTTTTTGAAATATAGATAAGTATATAGGTAAATAATCTATAAATTTTATAAAAAAATATAAAAAAATATGAAATATTCAGTTGAATCGTCCGATCTGACCAGATTTTTTGGACAACTCGTCCGGTCAGGGTGGAAATTGGGCAGTTCGCCTGGACAACGGTTTATTGATAAAAAACGAACTACCCTTGGGTGCGAGTCAGGTCGGTCGGACCGTGTTTTTTAAAACAATGATTAAGACAGTCTTTTTAGTTTTTGTCAATACTCCTGCCATTTTATGGGTTAGATTTCTAATCTATTTGTTATTTTTTATATAAATAGGAGGGCATGGAGGCCCACCGCCACCAGTATTTGTTGGATTGGATCTCCTGATTCATAGTGGACTTGGTGTTGGATAGGCCCATGGGCTAATGGGAATTTTCCAATATTCTCTACTTGCTTATTCCTTCACGGCCCGGACCACTTAAAAGTTTGTTTTTTTTATTTTTCTTTTGAAAAAGGTATATATGTTATTGCACCATGGAAATAGAACAATTATAGTCAGTTTGGTCCATAGAGAAAATGATGTGATTTTTATCAATGTTTTGAAAAACGAATCAGAAGACGAACCAAAAATCTTCGTTTTTCTGGTTCTCTCGGTTCATATGGTTGAGCCAAGACTTTTTTTATATATTAATAATTATTAAATAAGATAAAATAAATTTTATTTTAATGAAAAATATGAAATAAGTTCAATTTTTTACCAATTTTGATGTACAGTTTATTCAGATAAAGTATTCAAAAATCAATTTAATAATTTTTAAAAAAATAATAAAAATTTTAAGCGCAAGTCGGTAGACATTTTCACATATCCATACTTAACACTATTTTACTAAAAATGACACTAAATCAATGGCTATATGATTGATTTGTCGTGTTATATTTTCGTGGCATATCAACGTAAATCACAGGCTGGAAAAGCGACTTCTCAACGAACGGAACAGATGAAGTGATAATGTTTGGACCTTACGAGTGATACCCAATAAATATCCCATGAGTTTAATGTTGGCTCTCCTAATATCGATGCCTTCTCGCTTCACTTCACCTCACATACATCTAACATCGTTGGTTGTCTGGGGGATTTCGTGTCCCCTCGTTTGTCATGTTGCCCGTCGCAACTTGTAGCGAAGGTCCTTCTATAGCTAATCGGGACAAAGCGACTTGTCTAACATATGCTTATCGTGATGAAAATAAAGTCAAAATTTTAAAACTAATTCATTTTTAAAATAAAAAAGTTTTATATAAAAAATAACAAAAATTCAAAAATGTCTAAAATTTTGAATTTTATGCATAATTACCTAAATTAATAATTCACCAAAAAAAACTACTAATCTCTAATATATCTTGGCCATTAAGCCGTCACATAATGCAATATTATATTTTATATCTTTACCACATCCTTAAATATTAATTTTTTTTAATAAATCTCTCTAAACTTTCTTGAAAAATTATAAACTGTTTTTATTAGACATAACTAGAGAAAATTGAATAAATTTACGAAAGGTTAAAAAAACATTTAGGGATTTCAGTGATAATTTGGATTTACTGTGGTAAAAACTCATCCTTTGATTCTTCATTAACTTTTGGTCAATTTTTCGTAAACTTAACTCTAAATTTTCATGACTTCCACGTTTATGCAGAATGAACAAAAAAATTTAGATGAACTTTATAATTTGAATTAGCAATTAAATGTTACTCTCATGTGGCTAAGAGAAATAATTGGAAAGAGGATAGTTGAACATCCATCTCATAAAATCACATGGATACATCTTGAAAAGAGGCAATAGAATAGATGGAATGTTTCACAATGTATTGGCGTTGTCCGCAGTAAGCTATTTGTAAACATGTTTGTGAACATATAAACTTAGTTTATACTTGAACGAAAAGGACGAAAATGTAGAGAATAAACATTTCAAACTTAATTTATACTATCAACTTAGTTAACCCAATTTTGGATTAATCACTATTTGTAAACATGTTTGTGAACATATAAAAACTGTTGAAGTTTGTAGTATGCACATTGGAGTGCTTTTTATGCATTTCAATTTATTCAATAATGTTCAATAGAGATTCATATTTGAACTAGATTGTCATGTCAAATAACCTCTATATTATGTTCAAGGAAAATCTAGTAAACCTGACTTAGGGCATTGTATGTTCTCATCCACGATCTCATATTTGTTCTTGACATACAATTGAATTGTCATGTCAGATAGCCACTCCCCGTAGTTGCTATGATTGGGCCAATCACTAACATTCACGTATCTTGTGTTATCCGAGACATGCATATAGAACACTGATCAAACTTCCATATTTCTTGATAAGATGACATAAGTCATCTCCTCACCGTCTTCCCCTACTAAAATCTCTCTCACTCTTGACATGAATTTTGGTGGGAGTTTAGCTGGTGCGCTAGGATGACCAGTGTTTGGTGGCCCTGAGTAAAAGTATCGATTTTACATTATACAAAATACTGTAATGATTATTTTCATAACACAATGGATAAAATTTCTAAAATGTTTAGTTCATGTAACACAAATTACTAATATGTCTTTATTCCAATATATAAATCTAAGTAACACAAGTTTAAGCAAGTAATATCTCATGTCATGTTAGTGTATATAAATTATTAGCTTTTTCTAGTTTCAATGCTACAATTATTTCATAAAAAGATGCTTGGGCTAACGTCTCCACCCCTTCTCTGGCTGGGTTCTGTTTTGACTTGTTCTTCTCGGTTATGTGTACTTGGATCTATGTGCAAATTTTGTTACCCCTTGTGTAACTTAGCCTCTGCAATCAGGTGTTTGGTCTTCTTATACTTCCTGGCTTTTGAGGACGTTATTTGGTGGGACGTGACTATGTGACATGATACATTAGATGGTAGATTGACATATAATGGGGTTTGAGACTTAAATACCCGATGTGAGAGATTAGTAAATTATTTTAACTAATAAATATTTATACGTGCCACATGCGACTCAGTATTTATCACACTGTGATGTACATTTACATACACTGTACTTTCCTTCCTTCTTTTAATTATTTTTCAAATGATGGGGGTCTCCAAATCAACAAAATTAGATCAAATAGTAAGGAATTTATATGCACTTAAGTAACGAAGGTTAAAATATTATTAGAAAAGTTATCATCTAAATTAGACCTTATAGTGGTCAAAATTACAACATAATTAAGGTTTTTAACTTAAATTCATTACATTTTACACTGTATATAAAGATTGACATATTTTGTATTTATGATTGTCTTATGCATGATTATTTTTCACTTGAGAAATATAATATTACAGCAAAATATTAATATTTAACACAAATACTTGGTAAGAAAATATGAGAAAAATCTAATATTTTTGTGTCATAAGAGCTTCTGGGGAGGGAATGACGACAATTTACCCACATTGTCAATAAAATCAATCCATTGGAATTCTATATTTGGAGGAGAAAAATGAACTAAACCACTCTATTGGAGGAAAATTATAAGATTGTTATAGTTCTATGAAAACGTTAATGAAAAAAATATTGAGAAGAACATAATGTTTAGATGAATCTGACATATCATAACTGATCAGATTCTTATGTTCCAACATTTTTTCAATTTTACTCCTTTGAGTTCCAAAAAAAACAAATTGAACTGGGTTACTAAATTGTTAGTTGTAATTTTTTTCACTAACTACTGTTCGAACTACAGTCACTTCAAGTCAATTTCTCATATTTTCCTTATAATGTTAGCACAAAATTGATGTTGCAGGTGTGACAAACTTATATATAATTTTGAAAAAAAAATAACTTACACACTATTTCCCTAAGTTGATCTCGTAGCATGTAATTGTCCACCAAAAACAATTTCCATCAGAATGTTAGATCAAAGAAAGAATTCA
Organism: Hypericum perforatum; assembly: GCA_012979155.1. Lineage (NCBI taxonomy): Eukaryota > Viridiplantae > Streptophyta > Magnoliopsida > Malpighiales > Hypericaceae > Hypericum > Hypericum perforatum. The sequence goes on along the minus strand of SOPF01026362.1, from coordinate 46,486 downwards.
CTAGTCTGTCGGATATTTTTCGGCCATGTCGACTTCTACCGTCAACTGAGTCAAGTAAACTTTCACCAAAAAAAGTAAACGCGTAGACCCAAATTTGATGAATTGCACAAGTTGGCTCACCGTATTCACAAATTCAAACCTACTTTAGTGGAAACATTTTTTTTTAGATTTCTTCCTTACTTCAAATTACTGGAAAACGATAGGTCTACCAACTTTTATTGGCACTCTTTAGATTATGGAGACAGAAAATGTGCAAATGTTGCAGGAGAGAGAGAGAGAGGAAGCACAAAAATAAGCAATTAATAATTAAACTCTTTTTAGATGTCTGCGGAATAAATTCATGTCCAAATTGTTTGGCCACCTTCTAAAAAAAGTTATTTGGCCGCCATCCCCACCGAAACCTAAAAGGGATTGTTTACCTAATACCAATTTCTACTTCGTGGGAACCCGGAATTTATTAATTATATTTTTACCATCAATGAGAAGCATCCATCAATTTTGATTAGTAATTCAAAACTTGTCGTGTTCAACTAAACAATTCCCTACCGTCAACCACTTGAGCAAAGTAGTAGTTTTAACTTCACCAAGAAAATCTCGACTTAAAATTATAAGTATGTTATATTAATGGTAGTAAACACTTTAGAATTCCCTACGACGTTGCAGCAGATATTCATTAAAAATCTACAATGGTAAAACCGAGTTACAATAAATTGCTACACAAAATGTGAGTGCTAGGGCAGCGAAAACTTGATATGCCTCAATAAACAATAAAGAGATAACGAGATCAGGATAACATACGATACATGATATTACATAATTCGATCAAAATACTTATTTTACAGGACTAAGATGATCGTCATTATATTATGTGGAGATACATAGTACATAAGTTATAGATGAGCGCTATACTTCAAACTTAAATCTCTGTCTATTCTATTATGGCCAATTAAGCCAAAACCTAAGAATTCATAATCCTACCCTCCTATTCACAGAGGTCAAGTCCAATGTTCTTTACATTAGGAATTGTAATTCTATTCTATTTAGGAATTTGTGACAAATCCTAAAGGAATGACTAGTCGTCAAATATAATATACACTTCTGTACTTAAAGTGCATGTAATCTCTCGGACCCTGAAAACTTTTTTTAATATATAGATTAAATAATTAATAAGAAAATTATGTTACCATTCAAATATTTTACTAATTAAATTATATAAAAATGAATATTATGAGGTGGTGTAAACCAAAACTCATTCATCCCCTTTTGACTTTGTTTTATTCGCCCCAAATTGTAAATGCTTGGTGGTCATGGTGAACCTACAGGTCATAAATAATTGCCCGTCAATTTAGACATATTTTGTTAATTATAGAAGAAGAAGTTGACGTAGCTAAACAAGCAAGTATGTTAAAATGTGTTCGGAAGTCAGTTTGTTGAACCATGATGGAGACACTCGACCAGATACGAGTTCAAGAGCTATATTGAGCAAATTGGTGGGAAATTTCTTGTTTTAATTGGAAGGTTCAAGACTTCAAAGAATTCACTGCAGCAGTAATCATGTCGTGGGTATAATATTCTTTTAATATGTCAAATTGTATTATGTTTGCTTACACCGGATGTGCAGAAGCACAGTAGTGGCTTATTCCAATTGTGTCGTTTACGGATCTCCTCCTAATTGATCAGAAGCGGCCTGGATTTGTGGGAAATAGGAAGCACCATCCGAATCAAAGACATGTGAATTGATACGAATGATATACATGAGTGTGGGGAGTGATCAAGGTCGAAGAAATCCTGGATATATATATGATGTGTTAAAGGTACTTCATGGGATCATGATATACATTTTCACCAAAAAAAATATACATATTAACGAGACCGGATTCGGTCCTGGACCGGATTTTCAGGACGGTCCTGGACTGGTTTCGCCAATACATTCAACTGGTTTTGGCGAAACCAGTTGAATGTATTGGCGAAACCAGTTGAAAATATTGGCAAAACCAGTTGAATGTATTGGCAAAACCAGTTGAACATATTGATAAAACCAGTTGAACATACTGTCAAAACCACTCGAACATACTCGACAAATGGTTTCGTCAAGTATGTTTAAGTGGTTTTGCCAAGTATGTTCAAGTGGTTTTGCCTGTATGTTTAAGTGATTTCGTCAAATATGTTCAACTGGTTTTGTCAAGTGGTTTTGTTAGTATGTTCAAGTGGTTTTAACAGTATGTTCAAGTGGTTTGTCAGTATGTTCAAGTGGTTTTGTAGTATGTTCAAGTGGTTTTGCAATATGTTCAAGTAGTTTTGTCAAGTATGTTCAAGTAGTTTTGTCAAGTATATTCAAGTGGTTTTAATAATATCTTCAAGTAGTTTTGTCAAATATTTTTAAATGGTTTCGCCTATACATTCAACTGGTTTTGTCAATATGTTCAACTGGTTTCGCCAATACATTCAAATGGTTTCGCCAAATATTTTTAAATGGTTTTGCCAATACATTCAACTGGTTTCGTCAAAACCAGTTGAATGTATTGGCAAAACCAGTCCACGACGATCCTGGACTTATTCCGCGTACAGGACGGAATCCACACCCCATATTAACGGATACTGACACAATTTGGCGGTGAAAATATTATAATTATTTGGTTAATTTATTATATGAACTTTCCCTTGCTACATGACCGCGACAAAGTGCAACAACATGTTCTGGCAAGAGAGTGTCTTAACCTAATATCAGTGATATCGAAGTTGAGCATGAAATTATATATATGCTAAGTTTAGTTTATAAAATTGTGCTACCTTTACACTTTTGAGGGAACGACAATGTTAAGAAAATATTTTTTGAGTTAAAAAAAATCAATAGGTTGATAAACGATCGGATGATAGTATTTTCCAAATCTCGATTGATAAAAGACACATTAACCAGAAGGTCTAGAACAATTTGAAAATGGTCTCTTCATTAATCTTAGATAATTCGCTTTCTCTTTTGCGTAAAAAGAATGATTTTCAATATTAAAATACTTGTCAATTACTCCAAATCTGAGAATCTCATATTTATTTACCAAAAAGATATAGTTGGTTGGTATTTTTTTTTTTTGAAGGAGATATCATACTTGATATTTGGTATATCAACTATGTAATTCGGTCGGCCTGACATTAGACTCCAAAAGTGCATATTTTCAATACACGGATCGATTAACTAAAAACTAGGCTGCCAGGAAACAAATTCAGGCGAGTAAATAAAATATATATAATATCAGGGGAATATGAAACTTAATATATATCTTTACTCGATGTTAAATGTACTGGCTACAAGAGTTTCTCTTCTTTAAAACAACTATCCAATGTGTTAACTTAAATTAATATGTTCCATTAATATCCGAATAAAAGATAGAATAAACCAAAAAACTAAATCTATTTATATTCTAACTTTCTAAGAGTGGATGGACTTTTGGAAAGAAAAAAAGACAATAGTGGAGAAACCCGTGTCGAGAGCTGACTATACTACCTCTAGCTTTTGAAGACTAATTCAGAATGGAAAAAAGGGCATCGCAATAAATACACATCAGAGACTTGGAGATTGGAAAGAAATTAATGAATCGGAAAAGGTGAAAATAATTTAAACATGGAATAAAAGAAGATCTTGAAAAGATAAAAATATAAGGATCATAAAATATAAATTTGTTTATAAATACCCAATATTCATGAATCTATTATTTTAAAATTTTAGATTATACATAAATATTATAACTTAATACCAAAATGTTTTGATTATGTGATCATTATATTTTATCATTGAAATGTTAGTTGTACAAACTTTGGTGGATGAGATTTTCTTAACATCAACGTGTTAAATGTTTAAAAGATTAAATCCATCAGCTTTTATGGTTTTTGAGATTCTAACACCTATGGCGATTTCGTGTAACTTTCCCTCGCAGAGCTTATAGAAGATTGAAATTACCTTTTCAGGTCAAAATATCAATTCCTTCAATTTCGGGAGAACTTTGGTTCCCGAGAAATATCCAAAATGATAAAAGGTCTGCTGTCATTTTAGCGACAGCAAAAAACGATGTAGTTTTCCATGATTCTCTCTCTCTCTCCAGTAAATTGGATAGCCTCCTAAACTACCGTCATTTTGGAAATCTAAGTTGTGTAGAAACGTTTTAATAAGTACCAAATTGTCTTAATATAAGGAAAAAAGAAAGAAATAAAGAGAAAAAACCCAAAAATCCAAACGGAAAAATATACTCAATTTAGTCCACAACGAGGTAATCATGATTAACCCGACGTGACAAACAACACTACTAATGAGTTTAAAATAAACAACAATGCTAATGTTCTCTTTAGGAAAAAGCCATTTTCTTCTCTATGGCTCTTGTTGTATAGCAGCTTTTACCAATTAGAATGAGTTTTAACGAACACTGAAAAAAAAAAGGGTTGAGTTTTGACGAACCCATGTATGGTTCCTAGTGGAAAAAAAATATTCTATTAGCAACCAGACATAAGTACAATGGAATTGACGCTTTTCGCCCATAAATAGAAAAATATGTATAAGATTTCTCTCAATTTACATTATAGGGAGGTTTAGGCAAGTTGCGGTTGAAACTTTACCTCTCCATGTATCTATTAATATATAATGGTCATATCGGTTTCATGGATATAAATTTTTTTTTTTTGGTAAGTGGAGTATATTAAAATAGGTAATTTACATAAGCTAAAACATTAGTCTGGGTCCTAAGCCTGTAGTTTCATGGATATAATTGTTTCTACCGTTTGCACCATGCGTAATATATAATATAGTATTCATTAATACTATTTCTTTTTTTTCTATTTTTGAACTTTTTTCATCTTTTTATATATTTAATTTGACGAATTATTTGTCAAATCATATCAAAAATTAAATTCGACAAATTAACAAGTTATGATTTTATCAATTCATATTTAATTCATCTTCGGACGAATTCGAATACGAATTAGGATTCATTTGAACAGATTTCAATTCGAATTAATTTTTTGACGAATTGAATCAAATCAAATTCGACTTGGATTCAATTCATGATCATCTCTACAAGAAATAACAATCGTATAATAAAGTGTCTTATAATTTAACGGCACAAAATGTTATAAATATGTAGGATGTTTACAGTTCAAATTCTGGTATTATATGGTGTAAAAATTTTCTTAAAAAAAAATCGGATAAATGTTTGCAGAAGGTAGGTTTGATTAGGACCAAATGGTCATTACGACCAGTTAATGGTTTCCAAATTGGTATCGTCTCTTAACACAAATATGGCATCTTCTTGTACGTTGTGTATAGGTGACCCCCTCAACCAAAAAAAAAATGCAAATACCAGTGAGGGAGGGTCGCTTGACCCTCTTACAAAACTTGTAAAGATCCTCCTTCCTAAATATTAAAATTGGCCCAGAGATGGTCAAATTGGAATCATTGCATACGTGTGTTTTTTTTTACAAGTTTCATTACGAGATACCAAATTGATATGAAGAGAGGTAGCTTGTCAAAAAAAATTCTATTAGAAATTAGCTGATACTCAGAAATATAATAGATCGATTATTCTATTAAATTCAAAAAAGTAGCAAATGATGTTATTTTATTGAACAATAAACTTTAAATAGTGTTCTTGATTAAGTGTCGATTTCGAAACTTATGGAATATATACGATTAAATGTTTGTTGGAGCAATTTTATCATATGCAAAAGACATACTCTATTCAAATATGGACTAATTGATCTAGTGAATATTGTAATATGGAAAAAAAGTATTTGTTAATACTGTTGTGATCATATAGCTCAAACTTTTTGAGATTTCTGAATAAACAATTCAATAATTTGGTGCCAATTGTCTAAGTTACTGAAATATCCAACAAATTGAGTAAAACAAAAGCTCCAAATCTACCAGGGGTAAGCAAGTAGGAAAAAAAATCGTCCTTTCGTGCACTCAACCTCATAAATGTCACTCCTCTGCCAATATATGTAGGACGAATGGGAATTCATTTTGGGCCAAATCATTTCTCACTCCTCCACTCCATATTTTTTGGAATCAACAATTATAAGACGACACACAAAAAAAACTCGCTCCCTATCATATACATAGTCTATCCCTTATTTGCCACGCACCCACCAAGAAATCTAGCTCGTACCATTTTGTAAATTGCAATGGAGTTGGAAAGTGTTGTTGGGTTTCTAGAGAACAAGACCATTTTAATCACTGGCGCCACTGGGTTCCTAGCTAAAAGTAAGCTCCCTTTCGTATGGTATATATCCGGCTTTTGTACAAGGTTTCATGTATGTCGGAGTTCACTTTCATATGTTTACGATATGCTCGTATATACTTGTCGATTAATTGCCTCACACATGAAGAAATTAAGATTAACGTTAATATAACATTTTTTTTTCAACTTTCAAGTGAATCATTTCCTTTTTTTTTCCTTCATGTTATTGCTTTTGGCTGCAGTTTTTCTGGAGAAGGTATTAAGGGTGCAACCCAAAGTGAAGAAGGTTTATCTTCTTTTGAGAGCCGCAGATGCTAAATCTGCTTCCCAACGCCTGCAGAATGAGGTAAATACATATTTTACACAGTAATCATTATTCAATAAGCAGGCAATTAAGTAATTAAGGTAAAAAAATCCTCTCATGTTTCTGTGCATTTTAAAGAAAAACAATTAACTATGGGGAAGAGCCCTTTCATATTTCTTTTCATTTTTATGAGCAATAAACTTGAAGTTAGCGGTGATTCTATATGTAAGAGTTCATACCACCTTCTATTCTATTTTAATAAATCAGTAAATCACTCTTTTCACAAATATATCATCATGTGATATCTCTTGATATAATAATCGACTACTGTAGATTTATCAGTTAAATATTTATATATTCACCTTTTTCAACACAACGATAATTTTTTTTATAATTGATGTTTTAGATATTCAATGTTTACTTGTGTAACTATCAGATCTCTACAAAACGCCTAGTCACAAATACGAAAACCAATTGGCCTGAAAACATCAACTACGTTGGCCTTTGCGCATTAATCATCCTTACGAACCAAAGATCCCGCCAAAAAGTTACACCGTAACACTATTGTTACACTAAAAGAACTCAATATTTGATTAATTATCACACATGAAATAATTTACTGTGTCAATTTTATGCAGATTATAGGAAAGGATTTATTTAGGGTTCTAAAGGAGAAGTGGGGTACGAATCTGAACTCATTCATCTCTGAAAAGAGTGTACTTGTCCCTGGTGACATCTCCTTGGACGACGAGCTGGGCGTGAAAGATCCAAATCTATGTCAAGAAATGTACGTCGACTTAGATGTCGTAATAAATTTAGCTGCAACCACCAACTTTGATGAGAGGTAAAGAGAAAAAAAATATAAATTAACCTTCTTCTTCTCTTCATTTATTATACTCACTATTTTCGATTATTTTAAGGAATAAAAAGTAAATATATTAATGCAGGTACGACGTCGCACTAGGCCTCAATACGATGGGTGCTAAGCATGTCTTGTGCTTCGTCAAGGAGTGTGTGAAATCTCCCGTTCTTATCCATGTCTCAACTGGTAATATTAATTTGTTAATTAATATTATTTACAGAGCATATAATTTTTTATATGTCGTATTTAAATATTTGATGTTCTCTTATACCTGTTTCCTTTTAGATAGAGCCTCGGCCACATAATTAATTTGAATTAAATTATTAGAAGCATCAATAGTCTGTACTAGTTAATTATTTTCAATATTTAAGGAAATTTGTTGATTTTTGTATACGACGTAACTTTTTTACAAGTAAAAAAGTCAATAACTCCAGGTAAAATAGAATACTTCATTACATGGCCACATGCAATTGCGTAAGAAAAAATAATAATATTCAATATATGTACAACAATCAATTAATAAAAATATCATTAATTAGGACTGCATCTGAGGGGACCAGCTAGAAGTAATGAACTCGCGGTACTTGGAAACCGACCAATTTCTCTTTTCCGGACACTGACGTGGAGAGAACGAGTTGGGGGAAAGTCAATAACTGGAAAATTGAATAATTCAACTTTCTATTAATAATATAGTACTGGATGTCAGCCTTCATTAAATTGATCTCTGATCACATAAGGTATGGTTACACAGGCTTTCAAAGAGTTTTCCAACTCATCAAATAATTTGATGTGGATGTCCTAGTATTAAGTAATTTTTTAAAAAATATAGTTTTTTTAAGAGAGAATTAAATTCATTAAAACGATAGGTAATATAGAGTTATAATATTCTAACCAGAGTTAAAAACATCGACTAATCCAATATGTTTGAATATATTATTTGTTTTAGAATTAAACTCTTCTTGATTATATTGATTTGCACCAAGCATAATGTTATTTCAGATGTTTGTGTGGATCCTGGGGCTTTTTAGTGATACTTTAGAGTTATTTCATATAACAATTTATCACTATGATGCATGTCGATAAATTAGATACTTTAAATGTAATTTAGTAAAATACAATACTTTATTTATTAAAAAAATTAGTGTAAAAAGGGAACGAAGCTCCAAGGTGGGAAATGGAATCAATTGGATGCGACTCCGTTCATACGAATTTGACTAACTTTTAGAAAAAGTTAACGTAGTTACAATGAAACAATGGACAACCTAATGATACTTGCCGGCAGTTTTGACCCGCCAATCAAAGACTCTAGTTCGATCATTGATGAATTCGGCCGGAATAGTTAGTCCACTGAACCCACCGATATCAAATTATTTGATTTTACAGCTTATGTCTCCGGCGAGAGGTCAGGCTTAATCTTAGAGACTCCATACGAAATGGGCGAGGCACTGAACGGCGTCTCCGGGCTGAACATAGACGATGAGAGGAAGCTTGTAAGTGAAAATCTTAATCAACTCCATGCTGAAGGAGCCACCGCCGACCAAATCAAAGAGGCTATGAAAGATTTGGGCGTCAAGAGGTAGGTATTTAATGTTTAATACTGTATTTTTTTATAAAATGGCATGAAATTATTTACACCAATGTCTATTGGATCACGATGACAAAAATAAATTATTTAGTACTTTTTGAATTAACAACTTTTTTTACAAAGTATCATACAATCAATAGTAGATGTTTATCAAATTAAAAATTATAATAACACAATGTACTAAAAGTTTGAATAACTCGGCCAAAAAAATGGACATGATGAAGGTACTTGATAAAAAAGTCGAGCTACAAGGTATTCAAATAATTTTGGTCCAAAACACATAAGTATTAAAACGGCTTGAATATTTATACTGTAGATGGTTTATAATTTTGACAATTTCTTTCAATTATTTCTAATTTTTTAGAGCAGAAAGTGGGTGGCCCAAGCTCAACAGATATTGAAATATTAAACCAAACTTGGTTAACGCAAGAAAAGAGAGTTGATGCTTGGGTACATGAATTGGTTTGACAAGATGTTTGGTTAACAACTCAATTGTAACAAATTAAATAAACCATTTCTACGCTTATATAAATGAAGAATTAATCAATCGAAGTATTATGCAACTGGAAGAATTTCGGAGTTTTGATTTCTTGACCCGTGTCTTAGTAATTAGAATTCAAGCATAGATAACAATCTAAGTTATTTGGCCTTATATGAGTTGATTCGAGGTAGTCTCGAGTTCGAACTTTGTAACTATTACGGATCCAGGCCAACGATTCTGAACTCTTGGCATTAGTCGTTGTCCAGACAAATACAGATGGTATGGTCAAAAACAAAAAAAAGAAAGAAAGGAGTTGTGCTTCTTGATGTTAAATCAATTAAAGAGGACGAATATTTTGTGGTAGTAGACAACTAGTAAGACAACAAATTATATCTCCTTTTTAAGAAGTTGAAGATTCAAATCTTTGTTTGACAAATAGGAAAAAATATTTGCTTGACAGAGGAATAAAATCATCTAAATCTTCAAAAGTTTAAGTTAAACTTGAAAATTCACCAAAAAAATTTAATTAAAGAGGAGATCATCATTGATTAAATTTAGCAGCGTAGAAATAGGAACAATTAATATTAAGTGCGTTAATAAGACAAAATAAAACAGTTCAGTGGGGTTAAGAAATGTTTTTCATAAGGAAAATTATATTTGTAAAATTAGCTGTAGTTTTTATAAATATTCTAAATTTCTCCTCCGTAATTAATAACTCATCCTGGCAATGCCACTACTACAAACCATAAATTATTTGTTTGATTTTTTTTTTTTTGTATTTGGAGTACCATCACGGTGGTCCAGTATTTGTGTATCAAACATATTAAAACTTCATGCATTCAACTTATTGTGTAAATCAACTTAATTTTTTGTGTATAAACATACATATGCGGAATTTTTTAGGGCAAGAGCTTATGGGTGGCCAAACACATATGTCTTCACAAAAGCAATGGGTGAGATGTTGGTAGAACAGTTGAAAGGTAACATGTCGGTGGCAATCGTACGTCCCACAATTGTTACCAGTACATATAAAGAACCATTCTCTGGATGGGTCGAAGGTATCAGGTATATAGTCACAAATAATTTCTCTATATAATTCTGATTTTTCAGTTGCTCTATTTTACGACTCTTCTGTAACATGTTACATTTCTAGATTTCTTAATTTTTGAAGTCAATATACATTCATTAAAATAACTAGTTTCCTTCATAAATTTCTTTGGTAACTGAAGATTAGTTTAAGGTAAATTGAGAAAAAAAATTCATGATGTAAGGATGCATGTGTCTTTATACAATGGCGTAGCAAGAAAAGTTATCTTTATTAGTTAATTAGATAATCTTTTATAGTATAAAAATTGCATAATCTGAACACTAGTCAATCATATATTAAGATATATAATCGCGTCTTAGTTTAGTAGTGTTCTATGTTTGCAAGTATAATTGGCCAACATCTTTATTTCAACTTAACAGATAACGTTTTTGGTTGATTTTCCACATTTTTTGCTTATATTGTTAATTTTGCTGGTGGCCGCAGGACAATTGATAGCTTAGCCGTTGGTTATGGGAAAGGGAGACTCACATGCTTCCTTGGTGACATGAAAGGGATTGTCGATGTGGTGAGATTAAATAACCAAATCATCGCATAATTAATTTCATCTATTTGCTCGAGCTTGAAACGTTTGACATACAATGTGTTCTGAGAACACGTGATTAGTCACCTGAATCACATATACCAACGAATATGGTAATGCATGCGATGTTGATATTGAACTTAAATAATTCGACCCAATATACGCAACAATAACACAATATTAATCACCTTTATCATAGATACCACCAAATATGACAGTGTGCAATATTATTGATGTTGAACTTGAATAATTTGACCCAATATATATTACAATTACAAGATATTAATCATATGCATTGCAGATACCAGCGGATATGGTGGTTAATGCGATGTTGGTGGCGATGGTGACTCATGCAAAGGGATCAATGGACAGTGGGATCTACCATGTTGGTTCCTCCCTGAGGAACCCTCTAATGTATTGCAACCTCCAAGACTATGGCTACCGCTACTTCACCGATAAGCCATGGATAGGCAAAGATGGTAAGCCTGTCACGGTTGGCAAGATCAAGATCTTGACCAGCATGACTAGCTTCCGTAGATACATGACCATCCGCTATCTGCTTTTACTTAAGGTACGTATTAATTTCTTGTGGCGAACTAAGTAGTCAATTTGAGTGCACATAATATCGATCGTAGATATTAATGCAATCTATCGTCCATCGCGTTCATTTTGCTAGAAATTGAGCAATTGCTGATGGGTTTTGTTTTGCGTGACAAAGTAGCGAATTTTTTTAGGTTTGTGGGTTGGACTTCCTGAGTTATTTTACTTTAGTAGTTTTTCTTTGTTATTTTGTTAGGAATATGTTTTACGGGTTGTTGAAAATACTTAGATAAACAAAATAGAATCATTTATCTAAATAATTCGAATAATTTTATCAACATACAAAATTAGTAAACAAATAAACAATCCACTACGTGCCACCTAAACGGTGAAAGGTTTTTTTTTTCGTTTCTAATAATGGGGGCAAATATATCTTTTTCAATGCAGATTAATTTATGTTCATTAATTTACTACGTGTAACTATAAAATTAGTGCGCATAAGCTCTTAATCTGTCTATACTAACAGAAGTGATACGACATCTACAATATTATACCGATTAGTATATATTCGTTGGTTATCTCAAAAAATAATAAATTGGAGTCTAATTAATGTGTTTTTGGTAATGTAGGGGCTGGAATTTGCAAATTTAGCATTTTGTCGTTTCCTTGATGGGATCTACACGGATCTCAATAGGAAGATCAAGTTTGTGATGCGGCTCGTTGACCTTTACCGCCCCTACTTGTTCTTCGCTGGGGTGTAAGTACATTTACCCAACTTCGTCCTTAATTGCAAACTTTGGAAAAGTTAGGCACACCATTTCAAACTTATAATAAATTATTAATGATCTGCCAATATTTTTCTATTTATGCAGATTTGATGATACGAACACGGAAAAGTTGCGAATTGGCGCACGAGAACATGGAATAGATACAAACATGTTCTACTTCGATCCGAAGTCGATCGATTGGGAGGACTATTTCATGAATATCCATATTCCAGGAGTGGTAAAATACGTCTTCAAATGATCAGGATGATCAAATTGGCAGAATTATCATTTGTTCGAGGCAAAATTTGAACTAATCAACATGTCTTTTGTGGGAATATTATTATTATTATTAAATGTATTGAATTAAATGAGCATCTTATGTTATATGCAATGGGGGTTTGAGAGTACAATACAATAGGTGGATTTTTAATGTGTATGAAGACTTAAGGTGGTTGTATTGATCTTTTTGCGTTTCCCTGTTTGATTTCTTTATATTCTATCATTGAAGAGCTCGTGTGGTCTAATGTCAAGACTCTGATATACATATAATTCACATATATCCATTGGGGGAAACCGGATCTGTACAGGAAAAGGACGTCGAACTCTAGGAATGACGATCTTCCAAGCATTTCGTCTCAACTCAAACAGCTCGTAACGAGACTTATCTCCAAGCGGGATCCTAATAACCTTGTAGTCATTTCTCCTCGAATCAAATCCGAAGCCAACGAACCAGTCACTAGCTTGAGACGTCTCCAAACTGGGAGGTTCAGGGAGTGTTACGGATATTCCTAACGTAGGGTTCCATAAAACAGTTGTTTGTTTCTCAACTAACCCATGTTCTCTACTGGACAAACACAACAAACCGTGACAAAAACCGTTGACCTGGAGTGTATGACCCAAGAGAGGCAACCCCAAGTCTTTGTATTCCCCAAACGACCGGTCGTAGAACCTCAGGGAGAAGAGTACTGGGGATCGTCCCGGAGCCGGTGGCTGATTAAGAGCAGGTTGGGTCTTTGAGTGCGAGCGACGGTGAAGAGTGTGTGCGGAAACAAAAGCAGGGCTAGAAATCAGACAGTGCCAACCCTTTGACACGCACCTCAATTTGACGAGGGACCGGACTGGTAGTCTTTTGAGGATCTCCACCAAGGCATCTTCCGACAAGGACAATGTCTTTTTTCTATTATAACTAGGTGTTCAGAGATTCTAAATAAACTCCATTTCCAAAGAAAAATAACCTCCCATTAGCTCTTACTACGATCATAAAACAGTACACGAACTCCATAGCTTTTAAAGCAACCAAGGACCCATAAATAGTACAAAAAGGCCTCTTGGCTATTTGGTCCAGAGATGAAAAACGGAAGGGCTGGATGATTTTCTGACAGTGTTAGCAACTAGTGAATAGGGGATGATGATGATAAAGAAGAAGTTGAAGGCCCCTTGTCTGCTAAATCCAAGCACACCATTGACATGCAAAACACAACTTCTCCCCTGCCCCAAGGTGATATTGTACTCAGAAATGCATCTACGATTTTGGAACTGTTACATTTAGAATCTTTACATCTTGGTACGGCTTGTCCCCCCGATCAGTCTTCACCTTCTCGATTGCCTGCCAAGAGCCGAAAATCATATCATAAGAGGGTCATCAAAGTATAGAATGTCAGCTAGTAAAACACTAATGCGGGTAGGGTAGCAGCTATTGTCCGATCCCGGGATTGCATCATCTTACAAAAAAACATAAATGTCGCATCTTTCGCGTCTACTGTAGAACAGAAAGTTGGTCTCGTGCTGCATAATTACAGGCCACACCAGCGTGGTAATTTAGCAGCACGAGATGCTAGAGTTGCCCGTCTTTCTCCCTCTTCCACAAATGTTATCAAGAGGAAATAAACAAATACAAGTTCAATTTCAAGCATACCTGTACCACATCCATCCCTTTTACTACTCTGCCGAAAACAGTGTGCTTGTTATCCAACCAGGGAGTAGCTACAGTTGTGATGAAGAACTGTGAGCCATTGGTATTAGGGCCAGCATTTGCCATTGATACAGTGAAAGGCCTGTCGTGCCGCAAGCTGGAGAAACAAAAAAAAAATTCAGTTCATTATAATCATGCTTGACACTGATATAGAAGTCAGAACCATCACGATGCGCAAAATACCGAGAGCTATAGTTTGGCCAGAGGAATGCAATATATGTGATGATATGGTAAGAGAAAACCTCAAAGATAATAATATAACAAAGCCAAAATTAAGTGATAACCTCTTGTGAAATTCATCCTCAAACTCTCTTCCCCAAATGGACTGTCCTCCAGTACCATCACCAAGAGGATCTCCAGTTTGTACCATGAAACCTTTAATGACACGGTGAAATATAAGATTGTCGTAATATCCATTTCGGCAGTGAGTCGTAAAATTCTCCACGGTTTTCGGACATTCTTCAGGGTAAAGTTTCATGTGGATGTCACCCATATTTGTATGCAAAACCTGGTCAAAAAGGATCAATTTTAAGGTGAGAAGTAACCGACAACAAGAATTGGTATTGATGTGTTATCTCATTGTCTGCATAATGGCCAATCTACAACAAGGTAGGAAGACAATCGCAATAAATAACATGGGCACTTATTTCTTGAACATCCAGGTTATCTCAAATGCTTGTGATACATATTTTACATTGGAAGTAGACCAAATATCATGACGATAAAAGCTGGGTCAAAAAATCAAAATTGACCGAGATTTTGACTGGTTAATGTGAGAAATAGCATGTTCGAGAATGCAGTTGTTCTTGATTTCAGAATGGCAGTTTGATAATATGGTTCCTTGAGTTCAAAATGGACATCCGACTCTTGACAAGGACTGGGGTTTATCCGCCAGCTGGTAATTGGAACAAAACCAGTTGTGACTTCTGATGCCAATCCAGGGATGATGTTGCTATGACATTTACACCAACTGGTCCCCTTACATTTAATTTCATACTTAAATTTATGATAAAGAGGACTCGATAAACCCTAATGACATGCATAACATTTTCGTGCAAATGAGAAATCATTGAATGTAGCTGTGATTGCCTTAAAGAACATGCACCATGAGCAAAAGACATGGAAAACATACCACACTATCCGCAAGAGAGGTCGTGGCCGATTTTCCGATATCCGAGACGGCCATAAGTTCATCTGCAGGAGGCTTCTCATTGAACACATCTCTTCCTTTACTTGCATCATCAGGCTCTTCTGGCTCTCTCCGACTAAGAGGACAACAAATAACATCAGAAAAGGAGGACGTTTATTACCTTCATTAGCTATGCAAAAACCCAATAAATAAATAAACAATTGACATTCTCATCGATAATGGCCAGCTCACAGCTTTTAGCTCAATAACTCAATGTCAGGCAAACAAAATAACAATGCTTCAGCCGTTCAATCAGACCAACATTTTTCAAAAGACTTTGAACAGTAGTCTTGTTTCCTCGATCAACACAAGATTGTTAACAATCTGCTCATCATTTGCAGAATAAAGATTTTCTCTAGCTCGACTAGCATCATCCTTCTAGAAACATAAATGTAGTTCATCAAACTGCCACTTACGAAATGCACACAAGTGAAATATATTAAAAGGATAAATTTAGTATAGAACGGCAGCTTGGCTTGTACAAAAGAATAGGGAGGAGTGTGTAGAGTCAACAACTACTAATAGAAAGTATAAGAACTCAGCCCAAATAGAGGAACTCTCCTGGATTTCCTAATTGCTTTAAAACCTGTAAATCGATGGCTTTTACACAAACCGGACGCATAAGATTTTACCGGAGACTGTCACTTACTCTTCCCATCCGTAGCATTCAGTGTTTTTCATAGATGAATCATCATTACTTAAAAAAAAGAGGTTGAAAAATCAGCCGAAACGCGTTACCTGAAAAGATAAATCCTGTGCTTCTTGAAAGCACAACATAACAGAGTGGGATCTGTTAAAGGCTCTTTGCTCTCATTCACATTAACGGCAGCTGAGGGAATTTTTCGAACTTTTTTACTGCTTCGATCACCTTGATACAAGGCAAGCCGCAGGAACCTATCATTGTTTTCGACCTTTCCAAGAATCCGAGCGACCTTGTTGGTGTGCAAGTTAACAATCTACGAAAAAATGCAGTTAGGATTGAAGGCATAAGTTTCTGTAGATAAACATGCCATGATAATATAACAAATTTGAACAGAAACATTGGGTAGCTGCTGGTTTTACCTTTATCCCTAGGAGAGTAGCATATATCAGAAAATTCGAACTCTCATCAAAAACAGCATTGGGAGGTGGAGCTGTTTCCGTTTTTTCAATTTCTTTTTCAACCGCAATTCTTCGTCCAAAGTCTATGGCTTCCAATCGATAAAATGGAGCATCACTTCTTTGGAGATCTTGGGCAACCTAGCAAAAGATGATACTTGCTCAAACATCGACACTAAGATAAAAATATTTCTCTTACTTAATATGCATATGAGCACTGAATATATTATGTTCCACCATATTTCGTTATTACCTCAAGAGATTCATCGTATACTCGCCTTAGCTTTCCCGTTCTAAACCAAAAGACGCGTATCCTACGATCAGGTGATGTGATGGAAAACTGCCTACCGTCAGGGCTCACCTGCAGATGAAATTTTAAGAAATGTAGGTAACTTGTAGACATCAGATACCATCTAGACAATGGTTCTGGGGCAGTAACATGCACTTGACTATTTGACGTAAGCAGTCATATAACATCAAGACCAAAGGATCCAAACTTGTAGTTCTTGTGGCTTGAAATGCACCATACCTCAATGGTAGAAACACTTGTTTGGCATTTTGCAATTTCGTATAGATTTGTATCACCCTTTAATTTGAAATTTACCCTGCATACGACCAGAAAGAGAGCATAAGGCTCCTGCAGAAACCCACATCCAATCACTTTTAATAAAACCAGAATGATACAGAACAAAAGAGAGCTCTCAAACAGAAGTTTTGACCAGTTACAGACACGTATTAGCACCAAAAACTCTAGAAAGACAATACCATCTCGCTGTAAAAACATAAAAAGGATTTCTATAAAGGCTAAGGGTATTTCCTACTTGCTTAGGTGAAAGACCAAGTTCAGACTAGAAAAGCTATCTGCTATCATTTACCATTAAAAGAACCTTCAGCTCATCTTAAAACTTATCAGATCAAGACTTCCCAGTACAAATGACATATAAAGTTCAGTTTGACAATCCAAAGGAAAAAAGCCCCCACTGTAGAAGACAAAGCAAACGCAATTAATGAAGATGCACAAGCGAACCAACTAGTTGGTAGTTGAAGTTGTGATGGCCAAATACACTCGTGCTACGACCATCTCTTGATTGAAATGGCAACACTCAAGCCACGTTTAAGAAGCATATCAACAGCTAATCAAAGCACACTAACACTTAAATATTCTTCCATATGAGGCCAAAGGAAAAAAAATTATACGGGAGCTGAAGTGTAAACACATACTCACTCTCCGGGAACTGAAGTGTGGTAGGACTCCAGTATTCTATGATACCCTTGGCATCAGCAGATATCACAGTATCCATTACGGGGTTATATTTCATAACCTTAATTGGCCCAATGTGTATCTGAAGAAAAAAAGAAAACCAAAAAGCGGCTTTCATCACAATCATGAGAAATCAAGTGTGAAATTGCACCTTGAACAAAACAAAAGAACCACCATTACCTCTTTAGAAGCGATAGGTTCATTTGAACCAGATCTTGCATCATATATGTGAACAAACGGGGAATTTCTATCACTAATAGCCAGCTTACCCTTGGCATCTCCTTGTTTGTACACCCAATCAATAGTGCCTGGAGTGAACTCAAGACGAATCATGACCATCATGTCATAATTGACAACGTCGTATATCTTCACCGAACGGTCGTCTGAAATTGTGCAACAAAGCAGGCCATCCGCACTAACCTGCAAAACGCTGAACAAGGTCATGGCTGATGACACAAAATGCACAGAGCTAAGATGGAATCTACAATAAAGGTCAAATCTGTCGAATTAAAAAATAAATACATGAGGGAAGTTGCACAAACACTTTTCAGAGAAACCAGCTAACAGAAAATATTTATCAAGTTATGGTTCAGGAAAGATTTGCACGGCACAAGCTGGAATTATCATTGATCGCATGTCATTTATAACTAGAATCAATGTGAAAGCTTACCGCTAAACCTTCTATGGGGCCTAGATGCGACCGAAAATGCTTTGCAAACTCGATGCCAAGTCCTTTCTTCTTCCAAAATTTCAAATGCCCTGGTAAAGATTGAGGAAAAAATGTGAAACCCAGGAACCTAAGAATAACAACAAATAAATATTGCAGTTTAGATAACAAAGACCGCTCACAGAAAACTTCAGGACAAGTCAACCATTCCAAAAGTTTTGCCGAATTTATAAAGGCAACATCAAAACCAACCCCGTGGCACACCAATCAGCCAATCTCAAGCTAGCTAACATATTGAGGGTTAATAGATTAGGCCCTGATCAGTTCTCTTGGCATATATAACGAAACTTGAGAAGTGACAAGAGTTCAAAATTTACATTCACGGTCTGATAAACCTCCAGAACATAAACCTCCAGAACATAAGAATTGATAAACAGGAGCATAAAACTGTACTCATTCAGCACACTAACAGCTAGAAACAACCATCATGTCTAGGAAGGAATCTTAGATGCGTAACAACACCAGAACTTATATCTTGTTAAAGAGAAGAACGTCAACAACATATCCACGTACCATCAAGACTTCCGGTTATAAAAAAATCTGCTGCTGATACAGCCACATGTGTAACTACGTCACGGTGCATATAACTTTTTTCGTACCTGCAAAGAAAAAAAAGCATAAAAAATATAATTAACATGACAAAAGGCATTGAATTATGATTAAAAAGCAACTATCCCATAGAGAAGACTATCACATGCAATATGTTAGTTCAAATAGTAGTATTTTATAACATTATAAATAGTTAGCTTTAGATTTAAGAAACAGGCATTGGCTGTCGGAAGAAGATAAAAGAGACCACCAATGGCATTATGAAAATAGAGAGGACAAGAAAGAAAAGACGAGCTGATGTATAGCCTGCGAGATGCATTCTTATACACAACCACTATAGCTTCTAGACTTTAGAACTAAGATCAAAGACAAAGAGACACGAACAACAAACAAGAACCAATTTGCCCACTGTTTAGCATTATCGTTCATACCAAGTGATGATAGTAGAACTACTCCTGAATATAGCTCCAAATTGTTATAGTATCCAACAACCACATTCCGACTAAGCATAGCAGCAAACTCCCCCAACAATACCAGCTTACGCAACAAAGAGCCATTAAACAATTTAAGATTCACACCTTGTATGTAAACCATTCTCCCAACCTAAAAAACCCTCTTCCCGACACCATCGCTACGTGTCGCCAATCCCAATTTGGGAACTTTTACCAGTTTATCCCAAAGGCCTTTAACAATCACACACACATTCAATCTCCAAATCTCGGAACCCTATTGGCTCCCTTCAAAATTATACAAAACCAACCTAAATCCTTAAAGCAGTTCAAAGCTCAAAACTTTGACCTAACCCACGATTGGAAACACCCGATAAACAAAAACCCTTCAACTAATTTGCCAAAAGGAATCCCCAAACAAAAAAGTATAGAAAAGGAAGGAAAAAAAGAGAATTATTACATCATGGCGGAGGGGAGGGAGTCGAGATAGGCCTGCTCGAACTGGAGGGGACGCTTAGGACGGGCCTTGGGGGCGGGTCCGGGCCCGATGGCGGCATCCTCGTCGGCCTCCAGCTGCGCCGAGTTCAAGCTGGCTTCCCCGTTCCGAGGCTCCTCCATCTTCGATTTTGGGTTTCTCTCGTCTACAGAGAGAGAGAGAGGGGTTTTTTTGGGGGGTTTAAGCGGGAGTGGGGAAGAGACTAGATTTGTCTCCGTCGCGTCTCTTTCTAACGATGTGAGGATTAATATTTGAGAAAATAAATTTTAAGTATTCTGAATTTTTACGAAAAATTACTTTAGTACTGTGGTAAAAAATTTAACAAGTGCAAATTATCTTCTAGTTCTTGATCTTAGTCGAATTCTTCTATCAGTCCTTATTTTTTCATTTTTTTGTCATGTGAAATGACTATTTTATCCTTCACAAAAAGACAAAAATAAAATGAAATTTGTCCTTTTATGAAGGGTAAAATAGTCATTTTACATAAAAAATGAAAAAATGGTTGCTGAAGTCAACTAAGAACCCGAGACCAATAATTTTTTTAAAATACAGGGACAGCTAAATAATTTTTCAAAAAATAGGGACCCCGGAGGAGATTGTAATTAAGACTAGAGACTAGTGGATAATTTGTCCATCTAACAATTGAGTCAAACTTAGGTCAATTAAATCAATCAGGTTCACGGACAACTATATCTTCGTTCTATACGACCTCTATCTTGTCATCTGGACGAGCCACGTCAAAAAAATTGATGATATGACGCCATCCCCTCATCTCCTCTTTCCCTCTATTTTTTTTCTCCCTCATCCTATGTCACCGCGATAACCGCCACTATTCTTTCCCACCAGAATACAGAAGAACAAATTACGTAGTAGTTTGTATCAACTTTGTAATACCTCAATTCCAACTAAGAACTAACCAAAGCATTACTGTACACAATCGCAATGGCGACGCAATTTTACCTTGATAATAGCCACATAAGGCTTCTGCTCTTTGTCCTCTAACACCAAACCACAGGATCCTCCTACAACCCATAACAACTATAAGAAAACCAAAACTCAATCTAATTCCCTCTCAAATGCACGAAAATCACAGTCCCGAACATGTAACCCTAAATTGTAGAAGAACAAAGCTAAGAAAATACACTCATGATCTTGTATTGGTTGTCGTACTAGAAAAAATTGTAATGAGTCCTTTGTCCTCTTCCCTTCCCCAAAATCATAACCAAATCTTCGATCGGCTTAGCATCCTGCAATTACTCCTCTTCTTCCTCTTCTAAAGGATCCTCCTCCTAAGATTTCTCTCTCGCCGCTTTCTTCTTTCCCCTCCTCCGTCTTCTCCCCGACTCTTCTATTTCCTCCTCCTCCTTGTCGAGCAGCGTCAGCTTCTTATTACTCCGCCTACGGTCGATCTCTGCTCACCCAGATGACCGAGTCTTGTGAGACAGTAGGTGGGCCCTCTCCTCTTCCTTATCGTCGCTCGTCGACACCAACGCAAACCTCTGCTTCCCTATTTCCTCCCTTTCACTTTTCTGGTTTGATTTTCTCGGTGACGATGGAGAGGGAAGGAGGAGATGAGGGGATGATGACGTGGTGTTGTATAATTAGAGATTTTTGATATGGCTTGTCCAGATGGTAGGATAGGGGTCGGGCACGATAAAAATGATTTCGGTAGCTGGCCGTGGACCTAATTGATTTAAATTGGTTGAGGTTTGACTCGATTTATGAGTTTTTATCACAGAGTACTAAAGTAAATTTTTCGAAAAATCTGCGTTTGGTACTAAGGCTTGGACAGGGCTGGACAAAGGTTTTTGTCCAAGCCTATGTTTGGCACAAGAAATGGATAGGACAAAATTGAATCCTTGTCCAAGCCCACTCCTAATTTCTTGTCCCACCTATTTCCATGGGACAAAATTTTTTGTCCAAGGACAGAAATCTCTTATGGCATGTTTTTACCATGTTACCTTATATTATTTCTTTTTTCTTATTTGTTATCATATTTAACTCAATCATTAATAATCATTTTCTCTACTATAAATTTTTAGATCTTATATACAATTTTTTTAATTGGGATTCATTTAAATTTTCTATATTACATATTTTGGATATAAATCCATATAAAAACATGAAAGTGGTTAATTTATATATTTGATCAACACATACATATTTACAATGATATTATTTTAGTGAGTCACTCAAATAAATAAATTTAACATACCCATTTGTTATATAGTGTACATGCATGAATAATTTTTAATAATATTTTATCTTTACAAAAACATATTTGTTTAATTATGTGATATCATATTAAAAATATTTATAATGTAATTAACATGATCTAAATTCATAAGGATTATTTTTGAATATTTAGTTTTAATTCTGATTTTTTATTCAAAGATTTTAGGGAAAAGTCCATAGATGGTTCTGAGGTTTCAACTTTTTTGCGACGTAGTCCTGGGGTCAGAAAACGTCGTATTTGGTCCTGAGGTTACCCCTTTTTTTGCCTTCGAGGCTCGGTTGCTCTCTCGAGCCAAAATCTCTCCCGAGCCTAGGAACGACGCCGTTTTGTTCACGCCAAGTCACAAATTTTGTCCGGTGGCCAAGCTGACGTGGCGGCTCTATTAAAAAAAATCCCAATCACTATACTTTATAATATCTCAAAAAACCCCCCATTAACTATTACAAAATCCTAATTTCCTAACCCTAAATCCCTAAATTTTCATCTCCCTCTCCCTCTTCTCTCTCAATTTCGAAACAGCAACAAGTAGGAGCTTCACCACTGTGTGCCAAAGTTGGACCCCCAACGGTGTTCATCTCCCTCTCCTTCCTACGGTGTTCGACCTCGACATCCGCCCCAGCTGAAGAAGCCTCCAACTCGTTCGGACTAGGTAAGCTCCACTCCAGCTCAAGCTCGACTTTGTGTGATCTCCATCTCCACTATAGCTCAAGCTCCAACTCGTGCAACCTTCACCTCGTACGACCCTACTCTAGCTTCACTCTGCCATGGCCTTACCTCAGTACGACCTCCAACTTCAGCCAAAGCTACAGGTGATATGGATTGTCCTAAATTGAAACCCATACTTTGTGATTGTGGTGTTGAGTCAACTATGCAAATTGCAAAAACGGCTGCGAATGTAGGACGGCGGTTTTATGGTTGTGGACGTTATGTCGAATGTGGTGAAAAGATGTGTATTTTTTTCACCTGGGTGGATCCACCTACTTGTAAGTGGGGGGCAGAATTATTGCCATCACTTATCGGATCTATACAGGAAAAAAGAGAGCGAATATCTATCCTTAGTTCGAGAGTTGATGATCTTGAAGCTAATTTGAAGGTTGTGAATGAAGATGCTAAAGATTTAGTATTAGAGCTAGAACACTGCGAAGACAAATGCAAGTTCCTTACCACTGAAGTTGCAAAGCAAGAGGAAAGAATTGTTATGTGGAAAAGATGCTCTATTTTGTTTGTCATTGTAATTGCTATGTTAGTTGTTCACATTAAGTCTATGTAATTTCTAGTTAATGCAATGTAATTTGACATCTTGGGTAATTGTTGTTTGAGAAATTGAGCAATTGTTGTTTGAGAAACTTGGAAGTCAAAGATCGCATAAGTTGAGAAAGAGCAATAAGCTAACAGAGAATCCAAAATGCATAAACCTTACATAGTTAAATATAACATAAGTGGTTCAGACTTAAGCTAATGGCATCAGATTACAATCTGTTGCCGAATATCCAAAATGCACAAGGCATAACATCATATTACAAATGGTCGCGAAGAATCCAAAATGCGCAACGCATAACAACCGATTACAATCCATGTTCTTAAACATCCCATGTTCTTCATAACAACAAAATGCTAGTAGGTCAACAAAATGCACAAGAGTAGAGTCGACATCTTCACATATCGAACACACCCGATCCCTGAGTTTCTGGTGTTGCTGTCCTCGACCTCTTCCTGGTGTTTCTCTTTGGAGGAGGAGTCATGCTCGTAGAAGCCTCGCATGATGCCTTCTTCTTCTGCCGATCAGATGCCTAATGGAAGTGTCAAATAATCAGTAATGGCAACGTTGAGCATCAGCAATGGAAGTGTTAATGTAGATTAATAATGAACTGGAGATTTACCTTCGGACGAGGAGGAGCATCAACAGCTGTTTGTTGAGCATGCGCAGCACCAGCTGGTGTAACGACCGCACTTACACCCGATGTCTGGCAAAAGTAGTAGCAGCCCTCTTTGCAGCATCGATACGCAATCTTCGCTGAGATGGAGTCTCACCAGTAACTGTAGCCTTGCAACCTCTAGCATTGTAACCAACTTTCTTACAATTTTCACATTTGACCTGACCTCCTGCTCGAGAAAGTTTTGATGGAGGTCTTTTTTCATCTGCAGCTCTAATTCGCTTTTTCCTTGGCCTCCCAGTTGGTTTGCGGATGAATGGTGGATACACATCGTGTAAGTTAGTCACTGGCCACTCATGTTTGTCCGGTAATGGGACTATAAAGTGTCCATAAACTGCCGCATAAGTAGACCTCAAATAACAGTGGTCAACAAAGTGTTCCAGATCTAGACGACAGTCGTGAATAGCCGCAACAACATGCTTATATGGGATGCCAGATATGTCCCACATCTGACATGTACAAGTTTTAGCATTAAGATCAACAACAGCTGAACCACCAAAGCATTCAACTTCAAACTTAGCACGACCAGCAGCAGTTGGGAAGCAATTACCTGAATTTTTGATGTTTCGGTCAAGGATGATCTGAGGACTTGGACAGAGAATGCCTTTGTAATTATCGATAAAAGTCTTCCGCTCATAAATTCTCTTCATGTTCTTCCTCCTTATTAACTCCAACATCGTCAAGATTGGCATATCACGACCAGCAGCAATTGCCGCATTGAAAGACTCACTTATGTTGTTGACAACTAAATCAGTCTTGCAGTGCATGCTGAAATGGCTTCTAGACCAAGTCCGTGGGTCATTCTTCTTGAGGAAAGTTACAGCCTCGTCACCCATTGGTTGCTTCTTCATCTCTTCCAAGTATTTGTTGAACATGGACTTGCTTCCTGTAGTTGCAGCATTCCAGAATAACTCCTTAAATTTTTGTCCTTTGAATGTCCCTTTGAAGTTCTCGTACAGATGCTTTACGCAAATTCTGTGCTCAACCCCTGGAAGTAGGCTATTCATAGCCTCTTGTAGTCCCTAGAATAAACAGCATAACAAAAACTTAAGCAAGACAGTATTTAACAAAACAGCATTTAACTAAGCAAAAACTTAAGCATATAACTAAGCACATCGTACCTTCTGCTTATCGGACATGAACACCATCAGAGTCTCATTTGGATGCCCAAAATCTTGAATTATATTCTGCAAAAACCATGTCCAGGAAGCCTTGTCTTTAATATCGACCACCGCGATGGCCAAGGGGTACATGGTGTCATTTCCATCCTTTGCAACCGCAGATAATAGTTGCCCACCCTTTGGTCCTTTCAGGAAGCATCCATCCAATCCAACAAAACTTCGCAGGCCAGAGAAAAAGGCTTGTCTTTGTGCGGTGAAACGCACATACATGTATAAGAATTGCAGAACCGGAGGCCTGGGAACCCAAGTGTGTGTCAAAGCACTGGGTTCAACTTTCTTATCCCAGCCTGGTATGCCTTCATGTGTCATGATTATCACACGATTTCCTTTATTTGAGTCAATAATGGCTTATGCATAGTCCCGCAATCTTCGATATTATGCATCTATGTCACCGTTGATTAGCCTTTGCGCAATTCTCTTAGCTCTATAACACTGCCCTTTAGTGACTTTGCACTTTAGCCTATGCGAGATAGTCTTACGCATCGGAATCACTGGCCAAGTCGGATTCATTCTAATATCCTCAAGAAACTTCTCAGCAATATACCTGGAACACAAATTGGCTCATATCAGTCCATATACATGATAATTCAAAAACAGAAATAGTTGTCCATTACATACCTTGCATTCACGAGCTTGTTTTTCTATTTTCTTGAACACTTGTGCTTGGGAGACCATGTTTTGATCTGGAATGAACCAGTATCATCTATAACAGAAGCATGCACCCGAAATCCACATTCATGTCTGCAGACAGCTGTCGCAGCGTATTTATTATTCTTGTTCCACTTAAAATCAAATCCTTTAGGTAAGCTCCACTCCTTCAAAGCTATCCTAAATTGACAAAGCGATTTGAACTTCATACCATTAGTCAACACTACCTTTCCTTCTTCCATTAACTCCTCAGAAAACCAAGGATAATCCACAAAATCATCATCTTCACGCCGCACATCATGTAACTCAGAGTCACCAAGGATAGGTTGCTCTTCTATGTCATTCACAAGTTTCAACACTTCTTCCACATGCTTATTCTGTCCTTGAGCTTCTACATCAGCAATAACATCCAGAGAAATATAATCATCATCATCATTCGGCTCATTATCCTCCGAATCTAAAGCAACTTGTCCCTGAATATCTCCATCTTCTCCTCCTCTATTCTGTCCATTTTCTCCTCCTTCATACAGTCCATCTTCTCCTGCTTCATTCTGTCCATCTACTACTCCTCCATTCTCACCACCATCCTCCTCAGAATCATCCTCACTGTCATCCAAATCATCCTCAGATTCATCCTCCTCAGACTCATCATCCTCTTCAGAATAGTCAGGATCATCCTCTGTCTCAGAATCTACCTCTTCCTTTTCCCTTTGAGTGACCGCTTCATCTTCACTATTTCCACTCCAAACATCTTCTACTCCATCAATGTCATTTGGAAGATCATTGTGAACTATGATTTCTGCATCCAACCTTCGCTGCAACTCTTCCAAACCAACCACATTATCTCTTTCTTCAATGCCAAAGATATGGGTCATTGGGTATCCTCTTTGGACATCAATCAGCTCCATAATCTGAGCATCATCGAAAATCTCCACTATACCTTCATCTCCTTCTACACCGCCTCTCCTATACCAAAGTCGCACATTTGGTATCCCTAAAACCTTGTAGAAGCCATGAATATTCCAGAACCTAAGTCGATCCACATCAAAGCAAATGCCCTCAAAAGATCGACCACCAACATACCTCCTTCCTCCATCATCTACCCACGTCCCACCATAGTGAAATACAAATTTAATCCGTTCCTCAGCCATGATACAAAGTATGCCAAAACCCTAACAAGAACAAAAACTAACTCAAAAATGTACATGCAAAAGGGAGAGCGTTTGTACATGCAAGAAGGAGAGAGCTCGAAGGGAATAACGAGTTTGGGACTTACCCGAGGGAAGTCCGTGTCGGGGGAAGAGGCCGGAGGCCAAGATCGAGGAAGAGGCTGGAGGCCGAGAGTGAGAAGGGAGGAGAGAAATCTGTCGAGAAGGGAGGAGAGGAATCTGTCGAGAGTGAGAGGGAGAGGAAGAGTCGGGCAGGAATGGAAAAAAGAGGGTTAGGGTTAGGAAATTAGGATTTTTTAATAGTTAATGGGGTTTTTTTTGAGATATTATAAAATATAGTGATTGGGATTTTTTTTAATAGAGCCGCCACGTTAGCTTGGCCACCGGACAAAATTTGTGACTTAGCGTGAACAAAATGGCGTCGTTCCTAGGCTCGGGAGAGATTTTGGCTCGGGAGAGCAACCGAGCCTCGAAGGCAAAAAAAGGGGGAACCTCATGACCAAATACGACGTTTTCTGACCACAGGACTACGTCGCAAAAAAGTTGAAACCTCAGGACCATCTATGGACTTTTCTCAAGATTTTATTTCTATGATATAACATTATTGTTAATGTAATGATTGATTTTACTCAGTTTAATGAATATTATCTGCTGTTATCATGAAGAATATTTTTGTCTTTAACAAAATTTTAGATTAAATTATTATGCATATACAATTGAGAAATAAACAAAATATTCAATCATGTACTGAAATAACCAAACATATGACAGTACAGCTAGAACAAGTAGCTCTGTCCAGTACTGCTCTGTCCAGTACTGTTCTGTCATGTCCAGAAGTCGTACAAAACGCACCCTAAGGGTACTTAAAGTTTCTTTTCTCTTAATATTTTAGTAAAGAGATATAGTTGGGTTTTTTTTTCCTCAGAGGCGTTATAAGTCCTGACAATAACGAAAATGAGGTCCTCGAGAAGAGTTTTATGTGTCTAGGCTTGTATAAAAATTCCATGGTTTAAAGCGAATTTGAGGTTGCACAAAATCGCATAAAAATTAGCAATTTTGATCCAAACTGCACAAAATTGAACAGGTTTAACCAAAAATGCCAATTTTTTTTGTAATTTTGTGTTATTGCTGGATCTTCCAATAATTGGAATTCAGTCACCGGTGAACAAATTCCTAAAAATTGGGAAGATTTATTCCTTGCACTGTTTTGTAAGGATCCAACAAATTTCATTGGTGGTAGCAAGGACAATAAAATAAGTTTGCATTAGTTGATGTCATATTTTGAGATTACGGCTCTAAAGGAAGCTTCTTCAAATGAGCTAGTTATGCAATATCTTCGCCGAAATGTATTGTTTTTGATTGGATCTCAACTATACAGTTTTGGTTATACATAAAATCGTACATTTTGTTTTGGTTTTGGTCAAAACCGCACATATTTTTGCGAGTTCGGACAACCCAAAACTACGATAATTCTGGTGGTTTCGGTTTAATCCCAAACATGAAAAGCTATCCTCGAGGACCTCCTTTTCATTATTTTCATTCGAGTGCCTTTAGAATAAATACCCTACACTTGGATATGGTAATGTGATTTATTTATAAATTTTAAAACAGGCAAAATACAAATTAATAAATTTTACATTGTCCACATCTAATTTCCTTTTTGTTATCATTTCTGGTCTCAATATGCAACAAACAATGAGTTAGTTTAGATTAAAGACGAATTTTCTCATTATTAAACAATTATTTTGATTGAAGACTAATTTTGTCATTGCTAAAAAAATTATAATTGATTTTTTTAATCGGAAAAATTATTAAAAAAAAAATACAGTATCAATATATAGATTTAATGCACACACCCCGCCATGAGTCTACATTTGGTTGGAAATAAGTCTGGGATTTATTTATCAATTTCGTAGTTATTTTGAAAATGAACATTATAAAATGTACCGAATGAATTAATTTGTATGGTAATCTAAAAGAAAATCATATACTAATGGAATAAAGTTCCCATCCCCATGAACATGATGAGGAACAGGTATCCTCCTCCATGGAAGCTGATCAGCCAGCTTCAGATTCCATTGCCACCCCAATTGGCCTCCCTAAGACTCTCTATCCATTCTCTGGTCAGTGGAGAGATTCTGGCTGAAGGAGGAGCTCCAATGGTCTGGTGTCTCTCCAATGAGGCTCCTGTCAAGTGCATGAAGCTCTTGCAATTTTGCATAGAGAACGACGCCCAAAGACTTGGTCTTTCCGCCCATGGCCGCATTGTGACTAATGGGTTCGCTTTTGAAGTCAACTTAGGCACCAAATTAGTCATCTTTTATACCAAGTTTGGTCGGGTAGGGGATGCGCGGAAGGTGTTTGATGCAATGCCCGAAAGAAACCTAGTGTCTTGGACGGCTATGGTTTCCGGGTACACACGACAGGGGAAGCATGTGGATGCGTTGAGGATGTTTCTGGAGATGCGCCGGGCTGGTGCGAAGGGTAATCAGTTTACTTTTGGGAGTGTGTTGCGGGCGTGTACGGGTTTGGGGTGTTTGGAACGAGGGATGCAAGTACAAGGGTGCATACACAAGAGTAGGTTCTTTGGCAACTTGTTTGTGCAATGTGCTCTGGTTGATTTGCACTCTAAGTGTGGGAGTATGAGGGATGCCTGTTATTTGTTCAAGAGGATGTCGGAGAAGGATTTGGTTTCGTGGAACGTGATGATTGGTGGCTATGCTGCTGATGGATGTGCCGACGAATCGTTTCAAATGTTCTGCTCAATGATAAGAGAAGGTATAACGCATAATTCTGGGGAAAGAATTCTTGATTTTTTGTCATTGCTCCTTCAACTTTTTGGAATATCTTGGATGCATCTGATTCTTAATTTACATTAGGTATCGTACCTGATTGTTTCACACTGGGGAATGTTTTGAAGGCCACAAGTAGACCTACCAGCCTAGACTGGGTACTCCAGGTACATGGATTTATCATCAAATTACTTGGACTGGAATCTGATATTAATTTTGCCGGATCACTCATTAATGCATACACTAAATGTGGAAGTGTAAGAAGTGCCCATCTTGTGTACAAGAGTTTGCAAAGTAAAGATTTGATATGCTGCACAGCACTTTTGTCTGGCTATGCTCATCAGATTGGACATGACAAGGAGGCAATG
>SOPF01026362.1:0-16019 GCA_012979155.1 Hypericum perforatum | reverse complement strand
GGTAGAAGAAGCTTTTGATATTATATCTAAGCTGAATATCAAACCCAATACCTCACTTTGGGGTGCCATTCTATGGGCTTGCAGCGTCTATGGGAACACGTCGCTCGGAAAAGTGGTAGCAAATCATCTTTCCAATATGGATCCAGAAAATTCAGTTAACTTAGTTGTTTTATCCAACATCCATGCTGCAGCCGGTGCATGGGACTCTGTACATAGAACCAGAACGTTGTTAGAGGAGTCGCATTTAAAGAAAATTCCTGGATGCAGCCTATTGCATAGTGTGTGATATAGCGACTGATGAGATTAAGGCCATTGGCGAGGACACTGCAGCATTCAAATGGTCCATTAGCGTGTATGACGTTGTTGGTAAATTCTTTTCTATTTCCCTTCTATATTTCTTATGGAATTCTATCACCAGTTTTTACTTTTTTCCCGGTGCACGTTGAATTGCTTACTTTGTTTTTGTTGTTCTGTTGTTTTAGGCATCATATGCTGGACGATCTGTTAAAGCATTGCCTGGATTAGTTGGTAAGGACAATGACCAATGAGATTATTTGCAGCATTGCACTCATCCTCTCCGCATGTTTGCTTCACTTTCAAAGGTAACTGAACAACTGCTAGCATCACTGCAATTCATTTTTCTGCTCAAACCACTCTGTTTCTAAATACTTAAACGACCCGACCATCGTTTTCCCAGAGTTGGAAACATCTTTGTTTTCAGAAAGAAAAGTTGGATCTGAAACAGACAAACTTTGTTTAAACCTTTATTAGTTGAAAATCTGTACTAGTTTCTATTTTTGGACATAAAGGATAACTTTTTCCTACATATTGCTTGATTGGATGTACTTGTAATCATCTTATTGCCGTCAAACAATAGTGATGTATCCGTCATGTACTGACCAACTTCTCCTTCTCGGCCTCGCAGACTCATTCAACTTCCAAACTTTCCATCTAGTCTAATCTATTTCCATGTGATCATCTAGTCTTGCCATCGATCGCCGAGTGATTTGGCCGCGATGTCTTCGATGTTCTGACATGTCTAACCGGTGATAAATTCTGCAGGAGATAACTTCGCCTGCTTCATCAGACATCGGTGCTGCATTCTCGAACCCTCCTGCAACCATGATTTGCGACAAACGGTTTAATGATCACCCGACGCGTTACACCTTAGGAACAAAAATACAAGCAGAGAAATGACTGGAGGCAAAACATTGTAATACAGTTGGTTCGTGAGTGATCTACTGCACATATATATGCAAACGCTCAGGAAATGAAATGTTCGTTTCTGGAATCACTAACCTATGGAGTTGGGATAACGATGTCCAATTTTTGTATCAAAAAATTGTTCACAAGGAAACCTCAGTATCCAATTAATGACCCTCTAGATTAGGAACAAATCTGGAAAATGTAATTGTGGAGCTGCTTTTGTATGATTCTTAATGATCAATAAATATCTAATCCTTTCACTTCAAAAAAAAATTACTTACAATTTTGAAACTTGGTTAAAAATTATCAAAACAGGTGATGCTAAAGCCAACGTTTGTCTTAAAATGATGCAACTTTCTGCTAAATTATGTCACTGATTCTCAGTCAAGTTAATACCACAAGTCAGATTATGCAGCGTCGTCTATCAATTCACATTGCTAGATTTGTAACAATATGTAACTTAATTTGAGTTATTTGCCAATCTTATCACGCAGCGTCATCCTTTTATTTACAATGTTAAAATTTGAAACCTTGGTCTAAATTTGAATTTTGATGCCGAGG
This sequence comes from Hypericum perforatum, assembly GCA_012979155.1. Classification (NCBI taxonomy): domain Eukaryota; kingdom Viridiplantae; phylum Streptophyta; class Magnoliopsida; order Malpighiales; family Hypericaceae; genus Hypericum; species Hypericum perforatum. The sequence goes on along the minus strand of SOPF01026362.1, from coordinate 14,252 downwards.
ATCTCTTTTTTTATTTATTCCAGGTCTTACATATATAACGACCCTGAAACATTTTGACCGAGAAATTGTAGGAAACCATTTTTGTAATCCCACCAATAGAAAATTGAAAATAGCAAAATGCATGGACAGCTCGAGACACGGAGCCACCATCTTGTCCGTCAAAAAGACAATGCCCAGATTTAAATACTTCCATTGTCGGGATCCTATGTCTTCCGAGCATTGTATATTGCTGTTCAAAATTTTTAAAAAATTTAAATTGAGGGATTATGTAAAAAAAAAATTTGAAAAGCAATCTCTTGCTACTCAGATGTTCGATCCGAGAAATATTTTTTTAATTTGCATAAATTTTTGAGATCTATGCGTGGAAAATTGAAAAAAAAATCAAAAAATCAATAAACGGGTTAATAGACAGATTTTTTTTCCCGTCTATTGATAGAAGTGAAAAAAACACGTATGTTGGTATTGAAGGATAATTTACCTGTCTATTGGTACAATAGACGAAAAAAATACCTGAAAACCCTTTTTCTGTAATTTAATTTTTGTGGATACTATTTCGATAATTTTGCATGAACAGTAATACCAAATTAAAAAAATCCCAATTATATTCGTAATCTACACCGAATAATGTCTGCATGTCCTAGATTGCATCGAAAGATGAAAGTTGCATTCAATTATAATCATAATCATAATTAATAAGAATCGAAAGCCAATATGAGTTAACCGTAAAAATACTTGCTATAGATTATATCACCGTTCTTCAGAATCGTTCCAATAATGTTCTTATTCATGAAATCTTCGAAATAATGTTAATTTTGACGTTAAATGTTTCGAGAGAGTTGTCGTTAAAACTCATGCCTCTCCGAGTTATTTCCGAGTCGTGAGTTATTAATTAAACGGACTCTCCGTTTAATATCGGGATAAGATTTGGATAAACAATAAATCATAAGTGTTATAATTTTACGAATAAATTCTAATAAAAAAAGAGTAACACAACAGAACATGGTGAGTTATGTTTCTTTACTTGTATTCTAGCACATGAACTGATAAAAGCCCATTTACTTTTATGATTTATCTCACCCGATATTTAAATAGCAATTGACCCAAAATTTAAGTTCAAACTGATTAATACCTTTGACCAAAAAAAAAAACTGATTAATACCTTCGAAAGTAACAAAATTATTGTAACCAAGTCTATAACATTACTTTGGTCGCATACTTAGTCGTGACTGCATGACATAATCTATATCATCTTTCAGGTTTCACTCAAGTGAGGTCAAAATTGAAACTGGAATTCAGACATTCGTGCATTGCCAAATTCTAATTTTTGATTTTTTTGAACCTGTCAATTACCAAGAGTGGGCCCACACTACGACAGCGTGGATACTTTTATCTTGCTATAATTAATATTTTCCAAGAAAAAGAAAAATAAATAAACCCCAAACTAGTAGTATTCCACCGGGGTCCCGGGGCAACTTTCATCTGATACAACGTCTCTACTAAACGGAGGAGGAACATACGGTGGAGTAGTACACCTCAACAAGGCCCAGGTGATCCCTTGAAAGAAAGGGTGTTGCTTGATCGAAGAAGCTCCCATCGTCGACCCCATCCGCATCGCCGGATCCTTGACGAGCAGCTGCGAAATGAGGTCCTTTCCAGCGGCCGGGATGGCTGGCTCCTTGGGAAATTCGAGGGCTCGAGCAACTATGTTGGCTAGTGTTAGCTCATGGTCCGCACCTCTAAAGGGTGTCACCCCATAGAACAGCTCAAAAATGAATATCCCCAGCGTCCACCAATCCACGGGGCTACCGTGACCCTCGCCAGACACCATCTCAGGCGCAAGGTACTCGTGCGTCCCCACGAACGACATTGATCGGATGTCAACAGGCTCAGCCACAAACTCAGGCCCATCAAAGTGGGCGGCCTTCTTTTTACGCTTGCGCATGGGGAGGAAGCATGACACAGTCGGGGTGATGCAATTCGGAAGGATGCACGAGGAAGGCGGCAGCTTGGCCTTGGGAGCCGCCAATAGCGGATCCTGTCTGGTTACTAACTGAGGGGTTGATATGGTCTCATCACATTTTAATGACAGGTCGAAGTCAATGAGCATTATGTGCCCATCTGATCGGACAAGCACATTTTCAGGCTTCAAGTCGCGATAAACTATGCCCATCATGTGAAGGTACTCAAGAGCTACCACCACCTCCGATGCATAGAACCTGAAAGAAATTCGAGTGAGATTGGTTACCATCAAACTCTGAAGTTTTTCAATTCAATTTCTCCAAATCTATTAAAACATTTTCTTCCAAAACATCATAGAAACAAGATCTTTCAAGAAGTGTTAATAATTACTATGTGAATTTATGACATCCCTCCTTCCCATCACTAGACCGATACCAATCAAGTCTAGAATCAGTTCTTTGGTAAGACTGATCAAGAATCAATTACCGTCGAATCTAATAAATGATGGCAGCTACCAATAATATAGGTTTATCACAAAAGAGTGGCTCTCAATTAAGCAAATCCTAAGAGTAGAGAACAAATATTTGCACTACCAAATTGACGGATTGCACAAGGAGGGGGACCAACTTGAAGAGGATAAAGAGATGGATAACTACCTAAAGTGATCTGGCAGGCTCACGTAATTAAGCAAATTGAGCAGGAAAATAATTGAGAAGCTACTATTTGCCATAATAAAAGAACACAGGGACCGCCAATTGAGGGTCTCCAACATTTCCAGATCTAGACTCAACCAAAGCAACAAATTAATTATCATAGCTCGGATATTGTATTCTACGAACAAACAAAATGCCTCCCCCTAGAGGAATAAACAAACATAGAACGAAATGTCTTGGCATGGAAAATGGACAAGTGAAGAAAAAATGTGCATCCTAAAGTCTTGACATGGTAAGTTCATTAGAATCAAATACTAGAAGTTGCAGCTTGAGGGCCCCATTCCCGAAATCTGCAATATCTTGTCCCTCATTGAAAATGTATCAATTATCAGCTATTGGCCAGAACACACTAACTTAGCTGAAACTATCCAAAAGAAGATTCTTGTTTCTAGATTCACATCGCTAATTTTGAGTGCTGAATTTGTTTATATAAGTAGATAACAAAATTGTAACAAGACCCCTTAACAACTGTGGCCTAGCTTTAATAATACAAAGATGGTTTATAGCCTTTAGACACTCATTCCTACGCTTTCCATGTCCACTAATTTGACATGATCCCTACCCTGAAACCCAATTAACAAAAGATAAGGGCCGGTCTATAAAGTAACATCTTAGTGACTAGGATAGGGACAAGGGGATGTCTGTTTCTTAATTGGAAAGATGGACCAAAAAGCTTGATGGTGCACATTAACAAAAGGCCAAAAAGAAATAACATGAAATCAGGTCCACCAATTAGCTGCAAACAGTCAAGTCTCCATAAGAATCCCCAGAAATCAAGCGAAAGCATATGGAAAGATTTCTATCCACGAGAACGTCCAATTAAAGCTTATTTTGTGCTTCAAATAACATGCGGGGACACCTAAACATTAGTTTTTTTTACGTATCTACTAAATTCTTCATTCTAGATTCAAAGTATTTCACGTTACTTCTTCTTAACTAGAGTTTACATTTGCTTGTGTTTGCTACAAGTCACAACCAAACCTATGTGACAAGTAAAATATTGTAAAGTATATAAATTACTGAAATTATTAGCAAAATGAACAATCCAGCACTTCGTTAATTCAATCTTGACCGCCTGCGGCCGAACCACAATGCGTTGGTTGACCCAACTAAAACAGACCCACTGAAACTTTTTTGGCAAGAAAAGTAAAATTTACAGGTGAGCACAGCATATGGTTTTGAATTGGCCATTTACTATGTTTAGTTTAGAAGGGATACACTAGCTGGCCACTTCATGTTTGGTCAACGGATTCAGATTCGTATTGAAGAGTATTAAAATGCATGAACGAACCATAAAAAATCTTTATTTAATACCGCCACATGTTGAATTTGATAAAAAAAAAGTAAAAAGGAAATAATTTATAAAAATAATTAAACAGTCGGCAGTCGCCCACATGGGTGAGATGCGCAATTCATGTTAAATCTTACCTGAAAAGAACAGACAGTGGAAAAAATTTGGAAAATAAGAAAACACAAAAAATCGTATTATTAGGAATTGGAAGAAACGAAAGTCAAATGGAACACTCCTATGAGGACGTAACACTGCACGTGATTGTCGTCGTCCTCGAAGGAAATGATCCCCTTTGTACGGCAGACGCACCATAACCTAACAAGTAATAATAAATCACCGGATGATCTTATTTTGATATTAGATTAAAAATTTTATTTTTTTAAGCAATGTGGTATAGATACTAGATACTTAATTACTTATAAATAAACTTTCACATTCGCAACTAAGTGGGTGTTTGGTTTGGCTGTTAGGGATCAGTGGTTGGCTGTTAGATATCTATCAGCCAACTTTTTAGTGTTTGGTGAATTAAAAAAAAATCAGCTGTTGGAACCAAACGCCAATTTTTCCAACAGCTAGAATTTATAGCTGATAGAGATAACTGATAGCTGTTACAATATCAAATTACTAAATAGCCCTTAATTCAGATAATTCCTAATTAAATATTAAATTAAGAGGGACATTTTTTTAATTGGTAAAAAATAGAAATAGAAATAAATACTAAATATTACTATATTAAATATTAGATTAAGAGTGACACTTTTTTTATTGGCGAAAAGATAGAAATAAATACTAAATATTACTATATTAAATATTAAATTAAGAGAGATATTTTTTTAATTGGTGGGAGTATAAAGATAAATAATATGTACTATATTAAATATTAAATTAAGAGAGACACTTTTTTAATTGGCGAAAGAATAAAGATAAATAATATGTATTATATTAAATATTAAAGAATGATGTTTATTAGTTGATTACCCGTATAAGTAATTTTACAACTCAACAGTAACAGCCAATTCTAATTTACCAAACACTTTTGCAAAAATCGGGTATCAGCTATCAGCTGAGTACTATCAGCCAACAGCTGATCAGCTGACCGCCAACAGCTAATAGCTAAATTTCATCAGCTATACCAAACAGACCCTTATTACTAGTAGTTCCAACAAACTCTTAAAGTTTATAGAATACTAACTCACTAACTGTCACCTGACTAAGTAAATAACCCTAATAGTTCCCAAATTTGACCCAAAAATAACTTAAAAGACGTAGATATCTGAGCTCTTTGTTTCTTGAGAAAATTAACATAATTGTTTTCGCAATAATGAAAGATAATTTCAGTTCAAATAAAGACGGAGAAAATTTGTTTCTGAATTAAATGAAGAAATATTTCAAAAATGACCAGAGAAAAAGCGAATTGCCTGAGTTAAATAATAATTATTACATAAAAATTAGAAAGTAAGAAAAGTTAAAAAAATATCGCTTCATTATGCGAAACAATTTCCTAAAAAAAAGTAAAATATTTTCCGGCGACTAAACAAAGCGATGCTAATGTAAAAGATAGAGCGCATTACTGACCTGACGGCGGAGTGATGAAAGCGCTTGAGAGGCTGGCGCTGACGGAGAACGTGGAGGTCGCCGCCGGGGCAGAACTCGGTGAGAAGGCAGAGCCACCGCGGGGAGTCTACGGCGGCGATGAGCTTCGGGAGGAACGGGTGGTCGAGGCTCTCGAGGATCTCCTTCTCCGTCCTCGCACGCGCCTCCTTGCTCCTGCTCGCCAGCTCCTTCTTGTCCATCACCTTCGCCGCCATCAGTTCCTTGTCCTTCTCCGGCGCCGCCGTCTTCCACTCGGCTAGGTAGACGGAGCCGATGTCGCCGGCACCGAGCCGGAGGGAGAATCTGAGATCCGAGAGGGAAGGAGCGGGAGTTACGGTTGCGGCGGTTGTTGCGGTGGAGGTGGAGGATGAGGAGGTTGTGGTGGAGGTGAAGCTGATGCTCTGGAGGTCGTCGGCGTCGGGTAGCCACGGCTCCATTTTTGGGGAAGAGAGACGAGCGGGGGTAGCGGTTTCGGGGGTGGGGGTTTGGTTTTTGAAGTGGGAGGCAGGGGTATTTTGGGAATTACGTACGGGGTTTGCGGATTTTGGGCTCGATGGATGGGCTGGCATTTTGGTAGTGGATTGGGGTTCTTTAGATTTATGTGATGGCTGTAATTTAGTTTTTCCTTTTTTGGATATCATATGATTTTAAAAGAAACTAATTTTTTTATTTTTTAGGGAAATTGCATCATTAATTTTTTCACTAGTTAGTTACTGAGTAATTCAAATTAGAGTCGGATTGAGTCTTTTAACAATCATTTATGATGTTTAATTCCCAATTATTATAACTTGATATTTTTAAAAGTTAGAATTACGCTTCATTGTAAATAATTTTTGGTGTTATTTAATTTTTTTAGAAGGTGATGTTTGATATTACGAATTGACAAAAAAAAAAATGGAACCAAGCGGTCGCCTCAAGTAAATTTTTCGGGACCTGGGAGCTAGGAAAGCCCAATGGGTTAACCAAGAGCACCCAGAATCTTTCGGGACTAAAAATTTTCAATTCCATGTCTCGAGAAATAAAAAAATATTTTGAATTGACGATTTCATCAATCGCAGCTGAATCGGGATAACCGAATGTCAAATATGATGATTTAATGGAGATATAGTATTCAAACTATGGTAGAGTATAAATTTTAATGTAATATATCTAGATTTACAAAAATTACACATATTTGAATTCAACAATTCTGGATTAAATTTGCATAATGTGCAAAGTAAAGTGACTAAAAAACAAAGCAACTCCTCCTCTACTCTCTCGACTCTTCCCGAAAAGAGATCCCCCAGAGAATTCTTCCGGATAATATTATCTCTCTCTCTCTCGCTCCTCCCAATCTCCACAAATCATAATTCCCCTGCTCCAACCGCCGTACACTTGTTCGCCGCCAGGTACAAACCCACTTCTCATCTCCGATCTTGTTTGTCGAATACTCCTTATTGGGTCCCGTTTCGGCCCCTTTGTGTTTTTCGATTGCATGGGAGTATATTTGGTATCGGAGAAGAAGAGTAACTTCTGGATAAGGCTTCCTCTTGTTTGATTTCCCGTGTTTTGTCCTAAAGTTACGGTCTTTTCGTTGTTTTAAGGAATAGGACTCTTTCGTGTGTTTGTTCCATTGCTTGGGCGTTTATGTCCTAGAACCCGGTTCAATTGTGGGTTTCGCTGTTCATCTAAAAAATGGTTTTTTGGGTGATTTTGCTTTATTTATCCGAGTTGGTATCTTGGTTTGGATTGGAAAGTGTGTTCCCTTTTTTTTTTGGGTTTTATTTGTCATTCGTATACAATCTGTGTTGATATGATGGGATATCGGTAGTATATTGTGTAAGGGAGAAATCCAGGTTATGATCCGCCTAAAAAAAATTTGTTGCCCATGAAAATGTATCCCGAATATAGATGATTGCCTGTTAAAGGCTAGCGTTTTTTCAGACGGATGGATTTTATTTATTAGTTCTTTCATCCATAGTCATGAATCAACGAGGAATGGGTGTGTTTGGTCATTGGGTTTGGCGGAAATGCACTTTAACGATGCCTTTTTCTTTCCAGTGTTATTGCTAGGTGGTTTACTTAATGACCAAGAGGCCAACATAAGTACTGGTTGATCTGTGTCTTGACGGTTCTTTGTAGACTTGGGGGATATCGTCATTCTTTTTGTTTTGCCAAATTTTCCTGTTAAATGATAGGATTAATGTGAGATCCACTGCTTGATTTGTTGTTGTTTGGTTTTACTTCAAATGTTGTTCTCTTGATTAAGGAATATGTACAATGGGGAATGGGCCATGGGCCATGGTCTCTGACATTCTTAAATTTACTTGTGTCACAGAATGTCGGAACCACCATTCCGTCCGAGGGAGAAGCTCATTGAAAAGCAGAAGTATTTCCAGAGCATCCACAAGCACACATACCTGAAGGGGCCTCTAGATAAGATCACTTCCGTTGCTATCCCTGTAGCTCTCGCCGCCAGCTCCCTGTTTCTTATTGTGAGTTTCTCGAACAATATATCAGCTGCATTTACCATGCTGTGTTCTTTCCTATCTTTGGATAACCGTCTTTTCGTTCCTTGAGAAGTAGATCGTTTAACTTTGGTTTATCTCTGAATCCCAAGTTCGTGTGTTATTTTTCAGGGCCGAGGAATCTATAACATGTCGCATGGAATCGGGAAGAAGGAATAATGCAGGATGCGCAATGAAGAGAGATTCGATGTTCGATGCTCAGGTCTTATGGACATTTTCTTCTTGTCATGGCTAGTAGTTGTTATGAAGTTCTTGATCAGAGTCTTCAATAATTTTGCACGGTTGCGGGTTCATGGCTACTGTCATCTGTAATTAGAACTTTCAATTTGTGGTTTCACTCGCCTGTTCTACATGGTTTTCCAATATAAGAGCTCAATTTCTGTTTGAAAGGCTGAAAAGTTGCCTACAAGTGCATGCAACACTAACAATGAGACTTGGACTCACTTAAACGAAGAGTTGATGTAATGGTCTGACGACACTCTGTCCTAATGTTGAGTTATGCATGCGGCACTTGTGCAACTAGTTTACCTGCATTCAATACCTGGGCTATTTTTTATGTCCTCAAACGTGCCCATTTTAATTTAAGTAAAATATTATTACATACAGTACCTAATTACATAATGTACCAAATAAGAGCATATCATACCATAACTATGGCAATCGCCATAACAATTTTGCCTGAACAAACATCAAAACAGCGACTAATTCACCAAACTTATTTCCCAAAATACTAGACCAAATCATGGGGATCTTATTTTTCCGTTTATTTTCTTCCCTTCCATGGGCATTTTAGTCCCGTATATTAGAAATTCAACACAAAGATCCAAATATACGCTTTCAACCATAGAGGCGAACATGTAATTTATGGGTAAAAGATCGGATGATTCGGTGATCTGATGGACTCCATCATTTCTACCACCAAAAAAAGTGGGTCAAACTCGAAATTGGAAAAACCGTCTTATATAGAGGACCCGATCAAAGATTTCAAAAGAAATACAAGACCCATATGCAATTTACCCAAATAAAACATTCGGGGAGAAGTTATCAAGTAATGAATGGGCCTGGTCGGCCCAAAACATGGACAGGTGATGTCAAACAAACATAATCGCTAAAACCCTACAAGGGCTATAAATAAATATTAGGCCACCCAATAAACCCTATGTGGAGGGCTTTCAGTTTTCTTTGATCTTAAGAACCATGTTTCTCCAATTCTACATCAACGAGAAGGGTGACAAGGTCTACACCACCAAGGTATCCTTTCTACTTCTTGGTCGCTGTTTAGGGTTTATGTCGGAAATCATTTCTAGGGTTTAGGGAGACTGGTTTGTTTACTTGAGGGCTCTTTTTGGGTGTTACAAAGTTGAAATCTTTGTAGTTGGAACGTTGAAGGTGCTTTCGCGTGACGGGTACCAACTCGTCTTGGAATAAGACGGAATGGAATAGTGTTAACGTTGAAGGTGTTTGTTTTTAGTGCGAAACCATATCTGGAATTGATTCGTGTTGGTCCATTTGGATGGGGAGATAGTTATTTTTTTATGGTTGCTTTTGTTTGGGGAGCTTGATGGTTGGTTTGGAATTGATCTGTTTTGGGGTCAGTTTAGCTGTTTGAGATGTAAGACTTGTTGGCAATTTCGTACTTGTCCCCGTGTTTCTTTTGTCAATTAAACACTGGAGAGGCTTGATTGGATGTTAATCACACAGAAGTTCTTAGTGAGAGACTTGCGGATTGAAAAAATAAAACTTGTAACTACTTTCTGAAGTTGTTGCCTTTGGGAAGGAAACTTAAAATTATGTCTTGAAAAGTTCTTTTAGTTTTGCCTTGGACCCTCGTTTGTTCTTTTCTGATATTGTACCATTTTGTTTGGATGCAGAAAGAATCACCCCTGGGGTCGCCTACTGAGTCTGCTCATCCTGGTGAGTTTTCGTTTGTACATTTTTGCTGAAGTACAAAAGCCATTATTGATCAAAACCTTTCCCCATAGCCTGTCGTGACAATTTGCCAAATGCATGTTGTGCTACTTTCATTAACACTTCTAAGTAAGATGCGGTGCAAGCATGAAATGTTGATAATCTGTTGATTTGACATTGGCGAACAGAGGGTAAATGGTTTGTTTCGGTGACTGGACAGACTCCGTCTAGCAAATGGTTTGCTAGTTAGTTGCCTTTCTGTTGCCCCAAATTTGTCATTTCTTTGATCTGTGTTTGTTGCTTTGTATGATCATTTATGACCCATCTGTTGTTGCAGCTCGCTTTTCTCCTGATGACAAGTACTCGAGGCAGAGGTATCTTCTGAAGAAGCGTTTTGGTTTGCTGCCAACCCAGCAGCCACCCCGAAAGTATTAAGCTGCACTTCGGGCCTCACCCTGCTGCACATGGATCCACCCACCAATACGGAGCTTTCCTTCCTACATGCCAAAATGTGTTAGCTTGTATTTCTGTATGGTTTTTGGTGCTTGGGTAGTTCTACAAGATAATGTATTTCTGTATGATTCGAGCAGGATATATGCTTTGTTACTTAATTCCTGATTAGCAGATCAAAAATATTTTCCTAAAGACTCAAGGTGCCTTTGTGTTGATATCTGACCTTGGAACATAGCCAGACATTAAAATTTAGAGCAAAACCTTATCCATGTATACGCAAGAACGTACATGATTGTGTTGATTTGTGATTGTTGTCCTCGCATGATCACCCTCGTTCCATCGCACCTCAGTGAAATCAAAAAAGACGTTAAAATTCTTACATTGCGAGTTCAAAGTATTCAAAATCAATAAAAATAGAGCAATCATGTCTTAGTACAAACAAATGCAATAACAACGAGTACATCATTGACACAATGCTAAACATTTTAACTCTGTCCAATATAAACGAAACATCGGATCAACAAGTCATTGATGATAGAACTTGGTAAAGTGACAATGGCCCTCCTAAGAGTCTAAACTGCAATAGTGCATTGGTAAAGACATCAAAGTAACAAAAAGGCAATTTCATGGGTTAGGCTACCGGAAACGAGCACAGAACCCTCCGACTTGGGTGAAGAATCTAAAAGAAGTGCAACTGGAAAAGGAACTCTTAGATTCCTTTGATCCAAGTACAAAATAAACCATTTTCGGTCAGCGATTCTGGCCTAACTGCACTGCCCTTGCATCCCCCATTAGATTTGGTTTCTTAGGAAACGAGGGTAGCATCAGCATTAGCTTCAATCTCTTTCTTGCTCTTCACTACACATTTCTTCTTGGTTTGGAAATCAAGTTTATCCAAGTCACTAGCTGTTCCAAGATAGCCATAAAGAACACTTTCTGCCTTGTCTGTGAAAAGACTCCGAACTTCTTGGCCGGTGCTGTTTGGAGCTGCTTGAAATGGTTTGCTCAAACTCAGCCCTTCCGTGTTGGTTCTCAGCATAAAGCCTGTGCAGTCCTTCAGCTTCCCCTAACCCGGAAAAAGTACCCGTAAAATTTGCCACCATAATACTCTGATTAGCAGCCTTTCCCCTGCGCAGATTGGCCATGCAGTCACCAAATCCCATGTCTGCAATCAGAATCACCGCAAATGGGCATGAATAAGAAACAAAGAGGGAAAACGAACACTGAAGTGTTCACATTGATCCGTGAAGCTATTAGAAAATGCCATCTGACATTTTTATATTAATGGCAGTCATGTTGAAAAAAGATCCAACATGATCAGAAATATAGGCAATGAATTTGAGTCCTTCAAATTATACAAGAAAATGACAAGACCGGCCTGTTTGTTGGACATGTCATAACATACTGATCATCAGAGTACGAAGTGAAAACCTTGGTGGATTAAAGAAAAAAAAGGGGAGGAGATTGAAGATGCCTGAAAAAATATTGATGGGAAACACATCATCTAGATAATACTTTATCCATCAACCAGCAAAGATTTTTTTAGAAATTCACTAAATCAGTCATCAATATGGAAAACTTTCTTGTAATTACAGGAGGCCAGATGATTAGGTCATCCTTCAGAGATGCAGCTCCAGAAACGGACAACAACTGGCAACTCCATGACTTGTTTAGAAGTTCTGCACATTTCCATCCCATCGACACACACAGTGCTCTGTGGAAGCCCAAATGCACGGCTCTGAAGCCAACCTTACAAGATCGAAATGCATGCCGTGCCAAACCTGATGTGTCCAAAACCTCTGAAGAGCTGTTCACGAAACACTGAGAAAGCGAGCTATATCAATAATTGGTTTTCCATTTTTAATGAAAAAAGCTATGTCAATAATTGGTTTCCATTGTTAATGAAACATTGACAGTGGTTGAATGCGACCAATACAAGGTAATCAGTTAGCAGGTTGTGGCTAGACAATAAAGCAAATAGCAGGCGCAAGAAGAATGCACAACAAAATCAAGGGTGAAAATATGGCATATGTTTCTGTACATCAAGAAAGCCAACAAATGACAGCCATAGCATATGTTAAGACCCTTATTATATAAATAAAAAAGGAAATATATAAGAAAATCGAATATTAAATGCTTTAATTAGATTCTGCTTCCATCACGGGGCCAGGGCTAACTAGATAAAACATCCTAAAAGAGGCAAAACACGAAGGACATTATGTTTCCCGGAAGTCAACTCAGCGCTGATCCATTTTCACCACCACAACAGTTACTCTACCTTCACAAGACATAAACAAAATTGGAGGTTGTTTGACCCAGAGAAAGATGCAACAAATAGAAGGCCATGAAACATGAGAATAAGCTGGGAAACCCCAGTTTTCATAAACACCTTCTTAGGAAAAATAATCTCAATAACAGTTACCAGAAGTATGAGGATCCAAATGGGTACTTATGCAATAGCTGAGCTTATTGAAAAAAAAAACCTGATCTTTGTAGCACAGTCTATTCTCCATTGTTACTTGAGCATCATCATAGTGAACGCTACCATGATAAAGGAAAGCTTGAACCCAAGGCCTCGCACTTCAAATGGTAAAGTGTAAAACAGTCCTTAACCAAGGGTATTCTCTGCCTAAACAGACACTATTAAGTCAATTGTTCCAAAATGGTCCAACCACCTCTTAGCAGGAAAGGCCAAACACAGCATCTAAACTTTTAGACCCAAGATGTGAACCTTCCATCCATCCGTTCACTAACCTTTCTTCTAGTACCATGCTCTTTCTCACAACATAGATCATAATGGAACAATGTGCAAGAATTCAGTGTTACACATGAAAGAAGGAAGCCAAATACTTCATAGCACAATCTGATGTGATTCCAATCATACACTATTCTTGAGGTAATTTTACCACTTGATGAACAACCTCAAGAAATGCTAAAAACTTAACGAGTTATATCCTGGAAACGATGATCAGAACCCGAAAGCCATACCTTCACAAAGTAACTTCATATGCTGCATCAAAAGTCTAAACAACATGTAGCACATTTCGCGACAATGATTAAGGTTCATGATGAGCAAGAAGAGGCATAAGCACTGCTCCATTGTTAGCAACACGTAGCGAAGTAAAATTACGGATCTGCCACACACTGCAAGGAAACTTGATAGAATTGGAGGAAGAGAGTTGAGAAGAGAAAGAGACAAAAGATACTTGTTATTATCTTCTTGATTTTCAATAAAACCTTAAGATGCAAAGACATTATATAGCCACAAATTCTAAATGACCCTAACCTAGTAGAGCTAAACCTCTAACTGAGAGAAATAATCAAATAACTAATAGCAGTATTTCTCTGCTAGCAAACCTACTGAATTCAAACTAACTAATGCAGTATAACCTAACCCTAACACATAATACACACACTGGACTTGAAAGAACCAACTCCTCCCTGCTCCAAGAACCTCCTTTGGTAAGCTGAATTCTCTTTCAGAATTTTCACAAACTACAAGAATGAGGTCTGTATCGGCTGCTTAAACTCTTTAGAATCCTCGGGCGGCTCAGTCTTAATCTTAGCAGGTTTTCCGTAGTTTGCCTCAGAGGAATCAGCCTGTAGTGTCACTCCTGTCAACATTAACTGTGGTTCTCCTCTCATAACTATCCACCCCAACGAAACCTCTGGGATTTCCCAGCATTTCCCAGAGGCCCGCACGATGTTTCACATTCTGAACTGGCCCCAGTGTCACGGGCTAACTTTGCGAAGGCCCGATCTGCCCACGAGGGGCGATATCGGCGTATGGGGGTTAACCCCAAAGCACACCGAGAGGAGCTTTATAGG
>SOPF01026361.1:9941-48905 GCA_012979155.1 Hypericum perforatum | reverse complement strand
TGTATCGTCTACGACTTCGCCGCTTACTGGCTCCCTCCCATAGCTGAGAAACTCGGCCTTCTCGGAGCCCACTTCTCCATCTTTTGGGCTGCGACGTGTTGCCGAGTTGGGACCAAAAAATTAGTGGAAGATAACCCTAGAACCACGGCAGAAGATTTCACATCCCCACCTAAGTGGATCCCTTTTCCTACGAAGGTGGTCTTCAAGCTTCACGAAGCAAAGAAGCTTCTTGGTCGCTCCGAAGTCAAAGATTCTGTGGTTTCGGATATGTTTCGTTATCAATCGGTTCTGGCTGGTTGTGACCTTGTCCTGGTCAGGAGTTGCCTTGAGCTTGAAGATGATTACTTTGGCCTCCTCGAGGAGATCCATCGGAAACCCGTTCTCCCGGTCGGCCTCCTCCCCCCTCTACTTCCACAACAAGAAAACGAGAAATGGCTTACTATTGAGAGTTGGTTAGCGAATCAGTCTGAAGGGAGCGTAGTTTACGTGGCGTTCGGGAGCGAGGCCACTCTGACTCAGGGCGAACTCACTGAGTTGGCCACCGGATTGGAACTATCGGGGCTCCCCTTCTTCTGGGCGTTTCGAAAAGGGTACGACTCGATGTCGCTGGAGCTTCCTGGTGGTTTCGAGGAGAGGACCAAGGGACGTGGGATTGTCTGGACGAGCTGGGCCCCTCAGGTCGCGATCTTGTCCCATTGTTCGGTCGGTGGGTTTCTGACTCACACAGGTTGGAGTTCGGTTATTGAAGGGCTAACTTTCGGGCGCCCGCTGATCATGTTTCCTATAGCGGTAGACCAAGGGCTGATTGCTAGAGTTTTCGAGGACAAGATGGTCGGGATGGAGATTCCGAGGAATGAAGAGGATGGTTCGTTTACGAGGTACTCCGTAGCTGAGACGTTGAAGCTGGTTTTAATGGACGAGAAAGGGAAGATCTATCGGGACAAAGCTTTAGAGATGATGAAATTGTTCAGTGATAAGAAGCTTCATGGTCGATACGTTGATGAGTTTGTGGAATTTGTTAAGAAACGTGAGTGACCAGACACTCAGAGAGATGTTAGAATGATACCAATTATTTGCCTGATTTGTCGTTTAAGGTTGTTTTTTGTGGCGGTATGCATTTTAGTTTTTTCTATCCGTTATTGGTTTCCACATTTTCCATTTTTGTGTTCGCAACTGGTTATTATTTTGTTCAATCGAAATAAGGTCCAGTAAAAAGATAGAGTATGCGAGAATTTATGAATTTATAAAAAGCATGGCAAGATTAGGGTTTTTTTTTTAAAGAAGTGTTATTGTTCATAGTTAATTACGAAAATAGTACCAAAAAATTAATTACCAAATTGATATCCACGTAAGATAACATAAAAAAATTCATGACTTGGATCGAGTCACAAAAAAAAATTATCTGTGATTATCAAATCATGAAAAAAAAATTGTGATCAAGACATGAAAAAAATTGTGATTGACCAAGTCAATATTTTTTTTGTGACTTGTTTTCTTTTTAATTTATTCGGAAAAATCAAATTATAAGATTATGTGAAAATCTTTGAAGAGCAATTAGTGTTCTTGTGTCCGAATCAATTTCTTTTAATGCACATAATTTTTCGAGATCTACGCGTGGCAAACTATAGAAGACGGTTTGACAAAGTTTTGACCTTAAAGGTGATCTATGCCCATAATTTAGGAAATAGCTGAAAGGTGATCTCTTTTTTCTTCTCGCAAGGCAGAATTCTATCCCTTTTGGTTTTTCCAGCATACTGATTTGACTCTATTTTGTTGATTGGGATTATGCTTTACATGTGGCCTGAGCATTATATCGATATGTTTTGTTTGAAGTGTGTATAGATTCCGCATATATTGATGAAGAGGTAACTTGTCTACCTGATTCTTACGTTAGAATTCACTTTTTGCTTAACAGATTGGATTGCACATTTTAGATCCGGGATTCTGCAAGTAGTCACAAAGAGTGGGGCCTGGGCTTCAGCCTCAAGGCTGGCAAAGGATACATTGCTCAAGGCTGAACCGGTATGTCTGCCTCTTGATCTGAGATTCATGTTCAAGATCTTTAATTCCATGAGATTAGTTCCTATTGCATCTTATTTGCCCTGAGCTTCTCCTTTTCATTTGAAAATTCCCATTTCCTTTTTTAACCAGTGCGATAGTTACGTTTTTGGTTTAAGAACCAAGTATGGCATCTCTTGAAGAGAAATTTGGGAGCTCATTTGTGTCTAGAGGCAGTTCGTTCCATCTATTTATCATTTATGAATGGCAAAATTAATGTTGTGTAAACTATTTCTTTTTGATGAATGTAAAAACAAATGTTGTCTAAGTGGTTTTAATCTTATTCTTTGGGCAGGAGAAGTTGCCTTTAGACGACTGGTCCATGGAAAGTCATCTCCTGTGGTAAGAAATCCTACCGAGACATCTTTGAGCTCTGACAACAGAAGCACATGGCTCGGAGATGTTAAAATTGGCAAAAAGTCCATAGACGAGAAAAATTACATATTACGACATTGTTAGTTAGAGATAGAAGAGACTCAAGTAGCGGACTGGCTTTCAAACTATACATTTAACTTTTCTTTTCGTTTTCATGTCTTAAAGAATTCTCCTGTCGGCAATTTTCCGTTATTACCTATGGACGGTAGAGGTATCGAAATTCCTAGATTTGTACGATGTAATCCCTAAGTTTTTTATATACGGAAGAGTCACACTCATCATAATCACCCAAAAAAAGTTAGATATAGAAATTCGAACATCTTATTAGAGTCACTACATAATTAGTTGGGGATTTTTATTGGGTACAGATTACAGTTCTTACCGTACAAAATTTGGATTGGATAGTGTTGATATTTTTATGTGATACCGATATTTTTTTCACACGATAAGAACATTTTTTTTATGAGATAATGAAATGTGTATTTTTAGTAATTTTATTTTTATCAAATGATATTTCATTTATGTGATACCGGTTCATGTATATTTCTTTTAATTGGGTCTCGTGATTTTTTAATTTTTGTAAGATAATTAAGAACAGTATATTTTTGTGTTTTTTAATTATTTTCTGAAAATAATTATTTTTTCATGTGACACTAGTCTATGCAGATTTTTTCACTTTGATCCCATAATTTTTGAATTTTTTCAAAAAAATTATCCATATAATTCAAAAAAAATCATTCAACATTCAGTCCAACTTCTTTAGTTGAATGTAGAGGTACTAGGTATTAGAATCACCTATTATGATCTTGTCTCATTGTTGCCATTGCATGACGCATGGATATGAGGAAGTCGGTTTTGTTGGAATAGACATGTTGGGATTAACATATCATATTATTATTAACATATCATATTATTAGTATCTAGTGTGGAGAGTTAATTCCAATGTGAAAACAATTGTATTTACATTAGAGAACGATATGAAATTATAGCATAAACATTTACCGATTTTTGGTTGCAACTAAGAATTCTTAATTTAAATATTAATCGCATTTATATAATTGCCTTCATTATAAATTAATGGAGTTATCATATCTGCTTGCCCTTTTTTTTATTTACCTTATCTGATTATTCGATGACTTGTCAATTCAATTCCGATTTTGTTGGCTCCTATAATCGATTCCAATGATAAAAATATTATTACATTGCAAGAGACTTCAATTTTACGAGGAACAATTCTAGCTCAAACTGTGTTAATGTAGTAGTACAAGCTTGCACTTTGATTCCAAATTTAGTCATTGGAATCATAGAATCACACTCTTACAATGCTGGGAAAGCCTTTTAGCTCAATACAAACAAAAACAATATTAAATAATCTGGAAAAAAATAAATTAAGAATTCTGCTTATGAAAAAATTATTAAACACAAACATAGTTAATAATGCAGGGCATAGACCTGGAACTCGGAAATAACACCATCAGCAGTCTCATTAAAGACATAAGTAGAAGCCTCTGCATAGCCCCGGGAAAAACGGAACACACCACTTCCGCCGACGACAGGCATCTCCCTTAGGTCATTGTACACCTGGTTCCTCCCCAAAACGGTTATACTGCTGCCATTGTACTCCCCTTGGAGGAACACGAAGTTGATGGCCATCAACAAGCTGGTCTCCTCCTGAGACACTTGTGCATACACGCCTTGTATTTTACCGATCAGCTTCGAACTACTCTCCGGGCCTTCGGTCAACGGGTTGTCGATGATGTTCACGGTGCCAAAGACGCCATCGATGGTGTTTGTCGTGCCGGCGCCGGCCACCATTGTGTTGTTGGCGGGTGTGATGAGGGTCATGGCGGTGGGACTTGGGCCGGCGGTTATGTCGTGCATGTAGAAACGGAGGTAGGTCAACTTTTCTTTCTTCAAGCCTAGACTCCTAGGATTTAGGGATAATACGTAGCTTCCTTGCGCTTGAAGAAAGGAGACACTGAGAAGGGCAAAGATGAGGAAGTAATTGAAAGCCATTATAGGTAGAGAGGAAATGAATAATTTCAGAATTATATGGTTTTGTTAGTTGATGATTTAGATTAAGCAGCACTAGGTACATTTATATAGGAAGCGGAGAGTCTTCATGGATCATCTAGCTAAGAAATAATAGACGTCCATGTGATCAAAAATTAAATGATGGAAAATTATGGGAAACTAATCAAGTTGACTCTTTGTCTGCATGCGACAAAGGCGGCTGGCTGGCTGCTCTTATTTTTCAAATGAATAGCGAGCAGAAGATTCGTATACAACTAAGCGTAGATTAGCGAATAATGCATGTCAATATTTGTTTCATTAGAATTATTTTTGTACAAGTACTTGTTAAAACTTTATAGTAAACACACGACAAGAAAAAGAGTGCATATTTATTAGAAAAAACTCTGCAGCTCAATTCGACCACAATTTAACTCCTACCATTCTTTTATCATTTATAGGTACAGAAAGCGAGTAATACACTGTTATAATTCAACTGGATATTTAAATAATTCAAGTATGCGTAAACATAGCAAAGCTAACTTTTTTCTCTATGTATGTAGTCATATTTGATTATAATCACGATTAGTCATTTTTTTTGGTTCTTAAAGATTAATATAATATAATTTGTTTGTACCTTATATTATTTAGTTTAAATATGGATTAGTGAGATATGAAAATTTTATGGTTATGTCCACGAAACAAGCCAAAAGATTAGATGGCAGACTTTAAATTTGATGATTGTTTCTTACTACTTTAAACTTTTAAAGTTCTGGCAGTTGGAATGTCTCTTCTCTATTGATTTTTGGGAAAAGTCACTTTTGGTACCCTGTGGTTTCTACGAAAATCACTTTAGTATCCTGTGGTTTAAAACCCATCAATCGGGTCATATCTCACCAATTTTCCATCACTTTGGTCCCAAAATTACGATACTACCCCTCCCTCAATCAGAACCTAACCAAACCCAATTCAATCCGACCGAACCCACATTCAATTCAACCTAATGGGGCGTAAAAAATAGGTTATGACTCGGATTGAGCTAAAATTTTACAAGAAGCATCATAAAAATACACATGATTTACAAAAAAAATTCAGGAATTTTAGAGGTCCGGAAGTAGTTTTTTATTTTTCGATGCACTGAAACTTCGTAAAATTGTATAAAATAGAAAATGCGTCCAATTGAGTTAAAACTTGTCCCAAGGATGTATTTTGGTTTCTAAATTTATTAGAGATTCTTAAGGTTTCTTGGAACAAGTTTCAATTCAATTGGATATATTTTCTATTTTATACGATTTTACGAAGTTTCAGCGCTTCGAAAAATAAAAAAATACTTCCGGACCTCTAAAATTCTTGAAATTGTTTTTGTAAATCATATGTATTTTTAGGATGCTTCTTGTAAAATTTCAGCTCAATCCGAGTCATATCCTATTTTTTACGCCCCATTGGGTTGAATTGGATATGGGTTCGTTGGGGTTGAATTGGGTTTGGTTAGGTTCTGATTGAGGGAGGGGTAATATCATAATTTTGGGACCAAAGTGATGGAAAATTGGTGAGGTATGACCCGATTGATGGGTTTTAAACCACAAAGTACTAAAGTGATTTTTGCAGAAACCACAGGGTACTAAAAGTGACTTTTCCCTTGATTTTTTTCTAAGGACAAAAACTTGCCTTCAAAACGAAAACGATGAAAAACTTGTGAGTTCTGCCTCAGCGATGTGGTTCACGATTCTCACATTTGGCTTCTTCCTTCAATTTTTCGAAAGGACATTAATCTTTTCTTTCACTATTATACATTTTAAACTCCCCGGTTGCTCTTCTAGAGATGTTTTCTGCTGTCCTTTATATATTATTGTATAATGTTTTCATATTACTAATATAATTTACATTTATTAAAACTGGAAAAATCATGAATGGGATTTCATGAAAAGAATCCGTGACTCCGATTTCTCTACAGCTACAAAGGGCTTACCTATGAGGATTCACATGATGATGTTCTTTGGAAAGCACTTTCAATTAAGGTGTGGCGTTTTGTTTTCGTCGCGGACATTTCTGTGAAAAAAGATGCATATAATATCCTTCGTGTTGTTAAGGTGGCGGGATGTAGTCTATATCATTCGTGAGTATTTGATCTTCCTTAAATTTGGTTTATCTTTGCTTGTTTTTTTAGGTGTATATTGAATCACTATGATTTTTTTCGTGAATTATCACTATGATATTTATTTCTCTCTTGGTGGCACATTTGTTTTTGTACCTAGATACCATATGTCATTTTTTTTATAATATGTGTCATCTAATAATCTTGATGTGATACTTTGGTGTAATCTCTATTTTCAAGTTCTTTGAGGTAATATAATATTTATAAAAGAAAAAAGGGCAAATTACTCTCAGGTCCCTGATCTTTACATTATTCTCCTATTGGGTCCCTCTTTTGTCATAAATGAGTATTAAATCCCTGTTTTATTCAAAAATGTTGGTCTCGGGTCCCCACCGACCAAATCAGACTTTTTTATTATTTTTTTGTCATGTGAAATGACTATTTTATCCTTCACAAAACGACAAAAATAAGATAAAATTTGTCATTTTGTGAAGGGTAAAATAGTCATTTCACATGACAAAAAAATAATAAAAAAGTCCGATTTGGTCGGTGGGGACCTGAGACCAATATTTTTGAATAAAACATGGACTGATTAACCATTTATGATAAAAGAGGGACCCAATAGGAGATTTTGGTAAAGACCAGGGACTTGGGAGTAATTTGTCCAAGAAAAAAACAAAGGGCCGACACGGGGGCAGCATGCACGCCTATAGGAATGTACGAGATGGGCCTAGCTCGCTTCACCAGCTAAGGAAGGGCCCAAAACGAAAATAATCAAACTGTAGTAGAGAACAGATTAGGCAAATGGCGATTAGTGACACGAGAAGTTCCGGAACCTCGATCATATGCGAGGATATTCCATGCCTTGCTTCTTTTAAACTCAAGATCGGACCAAATCAATGTCGGAAATCACTTTACAAAAGAAGCGTGCCAATAGTGTTACCTCGAGTGAGATTGTAAGAATCGTATGGGAGTTATTTGATAAGTGTTTGGAATTAATAACCTTAATGATACTTTTCGCTATTTTGAGGAGTGTCTAGTAAATTGCCACTATATAACCTAACAGTTAGGGAAAAACTAGGGTTGCCAAATAAACTCATGAAATTCTCCTCTCTGTGAAGGAGAAGAGGCAAACCAAATGGAAGGGAATCAAGGAGGAACGGACAGCAGAGAAACGGCCCTATTAAAACTGACAAGTAAAATTCTAGTCCTCTTCGCTATTACTCAGGATCATGTACGTCAAGAGGACTCACGGATTTCGTCTTCAGGTGAGAAGGACGATCTTGTCAATCCGGAACTCTCAGAGAATCAAGGCAAGAATTCTGAATTTGTAAAATAAGCCTCGCCCTTTAGCTATCTGACTTAGATTATGAAATCCCCTATAGAGATTACCTTGATTATGTTTAGGCCATCATAAACAAAAGAAGGAAAGGGTGAGTCTAGGACGTAGGATTGAGAGCTAATTGAAGGTAAGTGAATTCTGTCCTTGTGTATGATTGATAGGTTATTCTGTGTCGTGAATTTCATATTTCAGTTTGTGATCGTAGAACCACTGGATCGTGATGTGATTCTGAAATCGTTGGTGTATGGCTTGGTATTGAAATTCTGATTTGAATCATTGGAAACAAAATTGGATTTTTGATGTTAAATTCGGAATTGTGAGATTGTATTCAGATTGATGATTGTGTATTCGTAACTGTGATTGTGGATTTGTGACTGTAATTATGGATTCAGATTTATGATTGATGTGAATGATAACATGCAGGATGGTCCCATACCAAGTGGGCCCTATAGTTCACACATATCGTTTAAGGGGCTACCAGGTAACCTGAGATATGTGTGATCAAATGGACAGGGAGTGTGGACTTTCTGGACTCGTAGAGGGGATACTCTTCCGTCTAGTGGGCCTGCCTAGCAGGAATGGTTGGGTATTTATCTGTGCCCCACGAAGATCCCGACATGATGAGAATAGATTTCGGAGCTCTGTAATTATGATCGTATGTGTGATGTTGGAATGTTATGTGTTTCGTGTTATGTTGATGTGTATGGATGTTAGTTAATTTAGGTTGGTCGTAGAATTACTTACTGAGTTTATGACTCACCTCAAATATTTTCTTACGTTTCTACAGATGCTGGGGAGTCAGGACGAGAGTAGAGCTTATGAATTATGAGAGTTGTATGCATACATCATTCAGAACCTTTTTTGTTATTTTGAATTCAGATTTCAGATTGAACGGTTTCTGTTTTATAATAAGGCAGCTCTGGATTATTATTTTCGTTTTGTAATAAAGAAAGTTGTCACGCTTATTTTCGAAACGTGACAGAGATTCTCAAAATTTAAAATATAACTTTGTTTAGATTTTAAGATATTTTCACCAATACCGTGACTCCGATTTCTCTAGAGCTATAAAGGGCTTACATGAGGAAGCTCTTTGGGATGCACTTTCGATCAAGGCGTGATGCTTTGCCATCATGGCTATGTGAAGCCATTTGGTTTGGTGGATGGCCATGGTTTAGGAGAAAAATTAGGGGTTTTTTGGTCAACTCTCAAGCTTCTATTGGGAACTTGATGATTTAGTTCTTTGCTTTGCTTTATATTGACGTATGAAGTTTGAAAAAAAAAGAGCAAATTGTACTCAGGTCCCAGACCTTTGCTAAAATCATTATTTTCGTCCCTACTATTTCGGAAAAAAGAATTTCGTCCCCCATCTTTGCTTAATTAACACCCTTAGGTCCCTGGTGCCGGAATCGGAAAATTTTTCTGGCACCCAGGAACGTCAAATGTCTCTTTTGTCCTTATTCAAAAATTAAAAAAAAAACAGAGTCCTTTTCCTCCTCCTCTCATCCTTCTCCTTCCTCCTCCACCCACCTCTTTCCTCCCTCCTCCCTCATCCTCTAATCCCCCCCACCCCTTCCCCCCCCCATTCCCCCCCCTCCCCCCACTCCCCCCCCCCCCCCCCCCCCCCCCCCCCCCCCCCCCCCTCATCTGCCCTCCTCCTTCCACCTATCTCCTCCTCCTCCTATCTTCTTTCTATGTCCTCCTCCTCCACATATTCTCCCACCTCTCTCTTCCTCCATCCTCCTTCTCTTATCATCCTTCTCCCCTCTCCTCTCCTCTCACGGCGGTGTTTTTTTTAACTTTTGAACGCAAGGGCAAATAAGATATTTTAGGTCCCTGGGTGCCGAAAAAATTTTCCGATTCCGACACCAGGGACCTAAGGGTGTTAATTAAGCAAAGATGGGGGATGAAATTCTCTTTTTTGAAATAGTAAGGACGAAAATAATAATTTTAACAAAAAACAAGGACGTGAGGACAATTTGCTAAAAAAAATTTACCGCTGGCGCACAATTGGTGATTAATTAATTGCTTTCCGGTCGAGCAATTCGCGAATTGAGATGCGGCTCTAAAAAAATATGAGCTTGCATATAATTGTTAAACTATGTATGTGCAGTGTGCTTGATTAGATCGTCCATTAGACCATTACTGTCGTCTGACTCATTGGGTAGGTGCTCGAATCGTCCATCACATGGACCCATCCATTTCCACCGCAATTTTTTAATTTGAATAGTTTATCCCAACAAACTCTGACGTTTTTATGTGTCTTTGAATAGTTTATCCCACATAAGTTTTTTAGTAAATTATAAAATGAAGTCTTTTTTTTCTTTATCTTTTCTATTCGGATTATTAAAATGTGTCTCAAATACAATTGATTTGGACATATATTTGTCTTATATAAGATAAATTATTGGACTCGTCTTCTACAATTAGAGGATGGTTGTGTTGGTTTGTTTTAGACAATGGCATATTAGTATAGCCACCAGAGTTATATGCTTTGTTATATATATTTGCTTAATACGATTTGTTCTAATAAGCACATGGAAACCGAAAACTCCAAGTTATTGCAAGGACGATAACTCGCTTTCAACTGCTTTGTTTAATTATTTAGGTTGGTTGATAAGACTAGTAGGTAGAAATTAATTTCAAAAATATATATAATGACTGAGCGCAAAAAAGTAAAAATAAAATACAATTAAGATTAAAAAGGTGGGCAAGATCTCATCCATGATCCATGGGTGCATTGGAATCACCGAGTCAAGATGGTTGCAGAATTAATTAGTATATTTTTCTGATTTTGCGTTACCACGTGATCCTTGAGATAACTAATTAAATCATCCACGTACTTATCGGAAGCTCTCTGTCCCCAAAAACACGTCCAATCTGCATTTTCCAAATAAATATTTTCCCCTTCCTTGACCATCACCTTCCTCAAAGATTCGACTATTGACTCCTTTGTGAACGACCCGTCGTTCTCGTCTCTTGGTATCTTGATGTGATATCTTGTAACGATCGGAACAAGAAAAGAGAGTAGATTGGAGGAAGAATAAGAAGGTTTAGATGGGAAAAAGAAGAAGAAGTCAAGAGAGGAACGAAAGCAGTTATCTTTATTATCAATCATCAAGAATGGTTCTTGCTTCTGGGTTTCCTATATTTGTATACATGCTCAATTACTGAATGATCATCTATTCTTTAGTAGGTTTACTAATGAGTACAGCTTGTTACAACTCCCCCCTTCAACTAGAACCTTGCCCTCAAGGTTCTAATTCTCATGAAAGTCAGGACAACGTTGCTGTATACCTTCAACATCTTCCCAGGTTGCCTCTTCCTTTGCCAAATGACCCATTTGATCAAAACTTGAGTTTGGTCATGACCATTTCGCACTATCGTTCTTCTCACTAAGACTTTTGCAGGGGAAATTTGGAACTGTCCTTCTGCATCGAGTTCTGGTAGGTTCGCTACCACTTTAACTTCTGGCAGTTTCCGTGCTTTCAGTAACTTTAACTTCTGGCAGTTTCCGTGCTTTCAGTAATGGCACATTGAAAACAGGGTGGATCTTGCTCCCAGTAGGCAAAGCCAATTGATACAAGACTGCTCCTACTTTCTCATTTACCTCGAAAGAGTCATAGAAGTTAGCTGCGAGCTTTAGGTTTCTCCGTATTGCTACTGTTGATTGCTTATAGGGCTGCAATTTAAGATAAACCCAAGAACCAACTTCAAACTCCCTTTCAGATCGTTGTCTATCCGTCTGCACTTTCAACCTCTGCTGCACTTTCGATAGATTCTCTGTAATGATCTTCAACACCCTTGATCTTTCTGCCAATAACTTGTCCATCGATGCTACTGCACTGTTCTGCATATTGATAGATTTTGCACCCTGGATCAAAGAAATATTGTGATCAAATTCTCGGGGAGGTGGCAGTGATGATAGCTCTGCAAATACATCTTCAAACTGATGCAACCATTGTTCCAGCTGATCCATGAACTCGGGCACTAAGATCTTCTGCAACTTTGTTTCTTCTGTATTATCAATTTCTGGATTAAGCATGAAAAGTTCTTCTATTTGACCATTATCAATCTTTGACAGTGAATTTTGCACTTGATCGCCTTCCACCAGAGACAATTCACCAGATATCATACTAAGATCACCTTTAAGTGTTTGTATCTGGTTCAACTCTTTTGATGTCATCCCTTTCAATACGATCACTTTTCCATCCTTCTTGATAGTTGCTCGCATTTGCCAGAAATCAAACTCAACCGAAGTTCTGGGTTTATCACCTCTCATCCAATCTGTTCCTAATACCATACCGTAACCTCCAAGATTCAGAATGCGAAGATCACTTTTGAAATAATGGCCTCCCATTTCCCACTGAAAGTTTTTACATTGCTCTCCATTCGACATCTTATCACCGTTAGCAATAGTTACTACCACAGTAGGAATTGATTCACTTTTAAGTGATAAATTGTTAACCACCTTTGCATCCACAAAACTGAATATGCTTCCAGAATCTAACAAAACTAGTAAAGTTTTTCCTTTACTCGTTCCCATAATCTTCAGAGTGCCATGTTTAGAGGACATGTCAATTGCTTCTACTGCCTGCAGAGAGATCATTGCAGGACAATCTTCTTCACTATTATCCAATGCTTCACTTGGTTCTAATTCTTCTTCGATCAACATATTCAACATTGGTTTCCTCTTATGAGCACATATATGATCCGAACTCCATTTTTCTCCACAGGTGAAGCAATTAGGATCCTTCTTATATGATCTGATAGAGCTACTTCCGATACTGCTAATACCACTACTCCTGCTATTATTAGGATTATGCTGAAATCTTCCAGAACTTCCATTGGTGCTAAAAGAACTTCCATTATTACCGAAAGAATTCCCTTTTTCAGTCCAATCAGGTTTAGTATTAAACTGTTTCCTCTTGAACAGGGCATTAATGGCCGTTTCATTCAATCTGGCTAAGTGGATTGCCTCATTCAAGGTAGCAAGACTAGAGGCAAGAACCAAGGCTCGAATATCTTCTTCTAAACCCGCTATGAAACTAGACCTAAGATATCTATCCGTAATAAAATTGTTCTCTAATAACATCATCTCTTTCAATTCCTCAAATTTGCACACATAGGTGTCAATTCCCCCTGTTTGACGCAATTGATTAAATTCCATTACGACCGCATCATAACCTCTGTTCCCAAATCTAGTACTCACAGCATTCACGAACTGAACCCAAGTACTTTCCACTCGATTAGCCTTCCAAGATCCAAACCAGATATCGGCTTTATCATCCAAATAGGCAGAAGCGATATCTATCTTTCTATTTTCTGGTATACGATGTATACGAAAATATTTTTCATAACGACGAATCCAAGCCTTAGGATCTTCACCAGAAAAATAAGGAATTTCAACCCTAGGTAAATGTAGACTAACCTCTTGCAATCTCTCAGTCGTGGGTTCCCTTTGGCGTGGCTCTTCTCTGTGTAAAACCCTAGGTTGGGTTTCTTCTTCTACTTCGTTAACAAGTTGTACTCATTAGTAAACCTACTAAAGAATAGATGATCATTCAGTAATTGAGCATGTATACAAATATAGGAAACCCAGAAGCAAGAACCATTCTTGATGATTGATAATAAAGATAACTGCTTTCGTTCTGAACACTTCACAACCCGTATGGAAGGCGGTTATCACTTCCTTCTCCTTGTTCATCTCTTCGGAACTCTCGACCCAGAAGAAGAGGAGGAAGGCGTTCTCTTCCCATAGGGTTCTCCTTTCCACACAAGTTCGTCTTAAGTAGAGTCATCAATTCGTCCAATCTGCGATTGACCTCATCGAATTGATGATCCACCTTCTCAAACCTCGTAGAAGTCTCTTCAAATTTTTTAGAAGAATAGCGTTGGATCTCTTCTAATTGTCTCTACTGGATCCCAACGTTCTCCTCAATCTGTTGAATCCTAGTATCCATTTCTTTCTAGCGAGTCATCAAGCGCGTGCCAAGGTCGTCGGCTCTGATACCATGTAATGATCGGAACAAGAAAAGAGAGTAGATTGGAGGAAGAATAAGAAGGTTTAGATGGGAAAAAGAAGAAGAAGTCAAGAGAGGAACGAAAGCGGTTATCTTTATTATCAATCATCAAGAATGGTTCTTGCTTCTGGGTTTCCTATATTTGTATACATGCTCAATTACTGAATGATCATCTATTCTTTAGTAGGTTTACTAATGAGTACAGCTTGTTACATATCTTGGTGTAATCTCTATTTTCGAATTCTTTGAGATAATAATGTGTTACTTATAGAAAAAAAAAGGCGGCCGACCTGTTGAATTATGGCGAGTAGGGGTGTGCATTCGGGATATCCCGATCCCGAAATCCCGAATATCGAATATCCCGAATACCGAATAACAAAAAAAAGTCATCCTAATCCCATACCGAAAAAATTTCAGGATAATCCCGATCCCAAATGAAAATTTCGGGATTATCCCGAAATTCCCAAAATTTCAATCCCTGGTTTCAATCCCTAAATCCATAAACCCCAGGTGTACATTCATATCAAAGCGGAAGGGAAAGGAAGGAAATCTGGGAAAAGTTGGACGAGACGATGAAGGAATCCCTAAGTGCCCTGAGGCAGAGGGTTCGAGCCACCTCGACCAGCATCCTCCCGTCTTCTCTATTTGCCGCTTTGATGGGGACTGTCTCCCCCTTGTCACCAAGGTCTGCTCCACCTGCGGGGCCCACGACTCTCAGGAGAGAACGTGGATGATGCTCCCTGGCTCCGATCTCTTCGCTCGCATCCCTTTCCATGTTGCCCACTCTTTATTGGAGCACGATCAAGAGCATCTTGACCATGAAGCCAAGATCTTACAAAGCTTTGTAAAAGAAAAGTCATTGGTAATCTCAGAAAAAGGTGCCCTTGCTGACAAGATTAGTCCGGTTGTGCTCGGGTCTTTGGTTCCCTTGTAAGCTATAATATAATATATATATATATATGGAAAATTATGATTTAGTACTTGGTATTTCGGTATTACGGTAAAATCCTAAAATACCGAAATTCCCAAAATTTTAGAAAAATTACTGCCGAATAAAATCCCGATCCCAAAATTCCAAATACCGAAAAAAATTCAGGATTCTTGAAATACCGATCCCATTTGCATACCCCTAGTGGCGAGAGTCTGGAGGGGGCTAGCATACGTTGTAACCCTAGCGTCCGCTGCCAGGCCAGCGTATGCTGGAGTTCGGGTAGAGAGCTTCGATAGGTTTTCCTAATTAGCTCGGGACTCTTCTTTTGGACTCCTAGTTCAACCAAGATAGGTTTTCTTGTACCCTAAGTGTTGTCTACTATATAAAGACATGTTACTAGGATTGTATTAAGGGCTTTGTAACTCTGTTCCTATCAATAAAAGTTCTCTTTTCTTGCTGTGGATGTAGGCAATCGGCTAAACTACATTACATCTTGTGTTCGTATTCTTTGTGCGACTTTGTTTCTACATTGGTGTTGTGCGATCCTAACAACTGGTATCAGAGCTTTTGGTTAGAGGAAGATGGATGGCACAAAATTTGCTCTTGTGAAGTTCGATGGTTCGTCAAATTTAGGGTTATGGCAAAGGCGTGTCAAGGATCTCCTCGTGCAACAAGGGATGGTCGTCGTGCTCTCGAAGAAGAAGCTCAAGAAGATGGAGGACCAAGAGTGGAAGGAGATGGAGGCCAAGGCGGTGGGGACAATTTGCTTGTGTTTGGCGGATGACGTGATATATCATGTGATGGATGAGAAGTTACTAGCTGAGGTATGGAAGAAATTGGAGGCAAATTATATGTCTAAATCCTTGTCAAACAAGCTTTATCTTAAGCAACAGTTGTACAGGCTCAAGATAAAGAAGGGCTCAGATTTGAGCCAACATATCAACAATTTCAGTTAGCTAGTGAGTGACTTGAGAAAGGTTGATGTGAAGTTCGAGGAGAAAGATAAGATGTTGTTGCTCCTGAATTCCTTACCAGGTTCATACAAGAATTTGGTTACAACTCTGATAGTGGGAAAGGACTTCCTCGAGTTGGAGGAGATCACAAGTGCTCTTTTGGGGTTTCATCAAATGAGGAAAACCGGAGATAAATGAACCTAAGTGCTGATTGTGAGAGGTAGCCATAGTGATCGAGGAGTAAAAGATGGAAAGAGATCCAAGTCGAGGTCAAAGAAGTTTATGGGGCAATTGATTATCGGAGAAGAACAAAGGCATGGGATGGTTCGAAGAGGGTTCCTAGTGGAGCCATGTTCAAATCAAAATAAAATCAGAACATCATATAATAGAAGATAAAACTAGAGAAGAATATAAGTTCTTCTTGTATTAGAACATTTTTCAGAATTTCTTTCGAATAAAATCGAGAAAACAAAAGATGCCAGTAAGTAAAATTCTATTTATTTCACGACCGTCCTAAAGTTTTTGCAGAATACGACACAACAAGATTGGTACAATTGTGCTAAGCAACGAGATAATTGGTAATTGCGCCACCGCGAGTTGCCACAAAAAAGATGATTTCTGTAGCAAGATTATCCACAGCATCAACCTTATCTATCTCCAGAATATTTAATCAATTTCTCACTCATTCATTTCAATCCATCCCATTACACACAATTTTTTACCCACACCAACATTTTTATCACAATCCATCCTCAACCAATAAACAATTAATATATATATTATCAATATCATTAACCCAATTAATTTTAATTTTTTTAATTCACATATGTTCTACTTTTATTTTGTAAACTTATAAAAAAACTAATATTCGTTAATTTCAAATTTTGTACGATGCATTAAAGTTTGGAGAGTTAAGATTGTTTGGATCCATAGTAGAAAAAATAAGATAGAAATTTGGTTTTTATGTAAAGTTATATGTTGGTATATGGAGTCTATTATAGGGAGTTAAAAATTACTATTTATTATTTATTTATTTTCAAAAAAAATAATAGATAATTATAAACATTTTTTCACCTCAAATCTTATCTTTTAAAAATATTGTAAACGATAATATTGTTACAAGTATGCAAAGTATGATAAAAATTAGATAACAAAAAAATTATGGGCTAAAATCCCGTGGGACCCAGCCACCTCGCCCGCCCACGGAAACAGGACGGCAGACCATCCACAGTTGCCTGGTTTTCCCGTTCCCCCCTCCCTCGACAGTCCCGAGACACTGCTACGTGTGAAGAGTGTCCCACATTGAAACTTGCAAGTGGGATGTGTTAGTTTATAAGGTGGGAGGATCCACGTACGCATTATCTTAAGGTTTTGGGTAGGATATGAAAACTCTTATATGGTATCAGAGCCAATTTGCTCTAACGAGCCCATGAGCCCATATGTTCGCACAACCCCCGTTTGAAAGCACGAGAAGCAGTGTTATGCCCGTGCAAACTTCAACTCAATGGGCTTCGTTTGAGGGGGCGTATTGAAGAGTGTCCCACATTAGAAATTGAAAGTGGGATGGATTAGTTTATAAAGTAGGAGGATCCAGCTACGCACTATCTTAAAGTTTTGAGAAAGATATGGAAACTCCAATAATGTGTACGATCTAAATAATTAATATTTTACACATATTTTACTAGAATATCATATAATATGTCCTTTCAATTTCAGTGGACCATATATGAATCGATATAATTTGTTTCATGGTGTCTTGAAGCTAGAGGATGTATATACTATAAGAGTATATACCCACAATCGACACCAAATTACTAAACCCAATCTGACTCATTTCTAAAAAAAATAATAATAATCTGAGTCAGTCTTCTTTCTTTCTTTCTTTCTTTCCAATCAAATCCATGGCAGAAGACAAGAAACAGCTGCACATAGCCATGTTCCCATGGCTAGCCTTCGGACACATGATACCGTACCTAGAACTCTCCAAGCAAATAGCCCAAAAGGGTCACAGAATCTCCTTCATCTCCACCCCAAGAAACATTTCCCGCCTCCCTAAACTCCCTCCAAACTTGTCCCCTCTAATAACCTTCGTTCCCCTCCAACTACCACCAACCCAAAACCTCCCACAAGAAGCCGAGGCCACCACCGACCTCCCGCTCGCCCAAGTCCCGTACCTCAAACAAGCCCACGACCTCCTCGCCGAGCCCTTGATCCGTTTCCTGGAAGCAGCGAAACCCGACTGTATCGTCTACGACTTCGCCCCTTACTGGCTCCCTCCCATAGCTACGAAACTCGGGCTTCTCGGAGCCCACTTCTCCATCTTTTGGGCTGCCACGTGTTGCCTCGTTGGGTCCGAGAAGTTAGTGGAAGATAACCCTAGAACCACGGCAGAGGATTTCACATCCCCACCTAAGTGGGTCCCTTTTCCTACGAAGGTGGTCTTCAAGCTCCACGAAGCAAAGAAGCTTCTTGATCACTACGAAGTCAACGATTCTGGGGTTTCGGATATGTTTCGTAATCAATCGGTTCTGGCTGGTTGTGACCTTGTCCTGGTCAGGAGTTGCCTTGAGCTTGAAGCTGATTACTTTGGCCTCCTCGAGGAGATCCACCGGAAACCCGTTCTCCCGGTCGGCCTCCTCCCCCCTGTACCTCCACAACAACAAGACGAGAAATGGCTTACTATTGAGAGTTGGTTAGCGAATCAGTCTGAAGCGAGCGTAGTTTACGTGGCGTTCGGGAGCGAGGCCACTCTGACTCAGGGCGAACTCACTGAGTTGGCCACCGGATTGGAGCTATCGGGGCTCAACTTCTTCTGGGCATTTCGAAAGGGGTACGACTCGATGTCGCTGGAGCTTCCTGGTGGTTTCGAGGAGAGGACCAAGGGACGTGGGATTGTTTGGACGAGCTGGGCTCCTCAGGTCACGATCTTGTCCCATGGTTCGGTCGGTGGGTTTCTGACCCACACCGGTTGGAGCTCGGTTATTGAAGGGCTAACCTTCGGGCGCCCGCTGATCATGTTTCCTATAGCGGCAGACCAAGGGCTGATTGCTAGAGTTTTCGAGGACAAGATGGTCGGGATGGAGATTCCGAGGAATGAAGAGGATGGTTCGTTTACGAGGTACTCCGTAGCTGAGACGTTGAAGCTGGTTTTAGTGGACGAGAAAGGGAAGATGTATAGGGACAAAGCTTTGGAGATGATGAAATTGTTCAGTGATAAGAAGCTTCATGGTCGATACGTTGATGAGTTTGTGGAATTTGTTAAGAAACGTGGGTGACCAGACACTCGAGAGAGACGTAAGAATGATACCAATTATTTGCCAGATTTGTCGTTTAAGGTTGTTTTTGTGGCAGTATGTCGTTTTAGTTTTTTCTATCCGTTATTGGTTTCCACATTTTCCATTTTTGTATTCGCAACTGGTTCTTATTTTTCTTAAATTGAAATAAAGTCAAGTAAAGAGATAGCGTCTGCAAGAATTTATGAATTTGCAAAAAACATGGCAAGGTTATTTTTTTTTTAAAGTGTTATTGTTCATGATTAATTATGAAAATGATACCAAAAAAATTAATTATCAAATTGATATCTACGTAAGATAACAAAAGAAATTCATGACTTGAAATGAGTAACAGAAAAATAACTTGTGATTATCAAATCATAAAATGTCGGTTGCAGGAAAACGTCGGTTGCAGAAGTCCCAACGAATATACAGAATTCCAAGCGGTTTCTCGCATCCAGATTTGGACCAATTTTTGGCATTCACCTGTTTGGTTCGGTTTTATTCCAGGCCGGTGGATACATGAAGACATGGAGGGAGTTGATTGTCTCGGGAAGTGTCTGGTTATAGGGAATATGATTATTAGGTCAACATTTGGAAGGCTTTGATCTTATGGGTTGGAATTTTCTACTCACAAGACTGCCGAAATTGATTTCTGCAGATCAATTTGCGGAAAAGGTAAAGAACATGTTTTTTTGGCTCAGCTTTCCATTTTTGTGAACGGGCTTTAGAATCATGGATGGTTCCGAATACGGTTTTGGGAACCAATAGATTTTTTGTTGTTGTTTGAACCAATAGTTAAAGAAGCTCTGATTCAACAATTTTATTCAAATCGTGGTTATGGCTAGGATGTAATTATGAAGGCAGTAGCATCTACTTTCTCTGAAACAAGATAAATGCTCCACTTTGGGCGGGGTCCTGTGTCCTCTTGTTTCTTTTCAGCGTGTTGCAGGGTTTGGGCCATATGTGTTTGATTTTTCTTGTGGGTTCAGACTATAATTTGGTTTATTTTCGGTATGCTTGTGGTATGTAAGAGATGTAACTATGCAGTTCTAACATGGAAGCGATCGAAATCCGTAGCTCAGGAAGTCACCCCATCTCTCTAAGGAGCTCCCGGCTTCCTTTTCGAGTACCGATTTGGAGCTGGATCCTACGTCCCAGCACGGAGCTGGATAAAAACATGCGGGGGTACAGTTGTCCATCTCACCAAATAACCGCCGCCAACCTAAAATAACAAAATTCAAAAATTCAAAAAGCACGTTGTGGTTTGGGGCGACGGCGACGGCGACGATGGACACGATGATGGCGACGATAGACACGACGACGACGGAGATGGTTAGCACGTTGGCGACAGCGACGACGGAGACAGCGACGACGGAGAGCACGTTGGACACAACGACGATGGAGATGACGACGAAAAGCACGTTGGCGGCAACGACAGAAACGGCAACGGTGGAGACGCCAACGATGAGACGCCGAGCACGCTGGCGACGGCAACGATGGAGATAAAGAGTACGACGGCGATGACGGTTACGGAATTGGCAAACGCAATAGCGACAGAGAGCACGACTGAGAGGACGGTTAAAGAAGTCAAAAATCAGCTTGATGATGCTATTTCATCTTGAAATTACCATAAATCGTGCTCTTCATCCATTGAAGGTTTGTCGAACTGTTGTTTGTATGTTGTTATTCGATGGTCTATATGCTGTTATTCGATGGTCTGCATGCGGTTATTTGATGGTCTGTATGCTGTGATTCGATGGTCTATATTCTTGTTTTCCTTTCCCAGTTATGGTTTGCATATCGTGGTTATTCGATGGTCTGCATGTTGTTATTCGATGGTCTGTATGCTGTGATTCGATGATCTATATTCCTGTTTTCCTTTCCCAGTTATGGTTTGCATATGGTGGTTATTCGATGGTCTACATGTTGTTATTCGATGGTCTGTATGTCGTGATTCGATGGTCTGTATTCCTGTTTTCCTTTCCCAATTATGGTTTGTATGTCATGGTTATTCGATGGTCTGTATGTTGTTATTCGATGGTATGCATACTGTTATTCGATGGTCTGTATGATGTTATTCGATGGTTTGTATGCCTATTTTCCTTTCCCAGTTATGGTTTGCATGTCGTGGTTATTCGATGGTCTGCATGCTGCTATTCGATGGTCTGTATGCTGTTATTCGATGGTCTGTATATTGTGATTCGATGGTCTGTATATTATTATTCGATGGTATGTATGTTGTTGTTCAAATGGTCTGTATGTTGCAATCCGATCACAACTTTCTACAGTTTTTCACGCATTTTAACAATCTGTTAGATGGTCGGAGGTACGAAACAAAGAAGGCAAATTTTTAGTCGAAGGATAAGTTGCGCAACAACAAAAACTGGTTGAACCCATTGCTTAATTCTACGGAAATATACACACATTACGTGTATGACCAATTTCAAGCGGAGTACGATGCTGCAATTGAATACAGAATGGATCTCCAAATGGATAACAACAATCCCACAGGTCAGTTTGCTATTATGTTATTCGATGGTCTGATTTTCATTTTCGATGGTGTGCTGTCATTGTTTTCGATGGTTTGATATGCTGGATACGATGGTTTATTTGTGCAGATCACATCAGGCACTACAATGTCTATAAATACGCAAATAAAGACACTTCAGTTAAGTTGGATGAGCGAATGGTGTAGATCCACAAGTCAAATATGTTACTCTTGTGTTCGTGCCGGTCATTAGAAGCTACTGGCTTATTTTGTCGACACATACCCAGGGTTATAGAGACACTAAGAACCTGGGGGGAGGAAGAATTTGGAGTGCTTCCTCAGCACTACATTCTGAAAAGGTGGATGGTACTAGCAATGGATATAATAAATACATCATACCTTACTGTCACTCCGAGGTCAGTGAGCGACACCAAGCAACGTGTGAATAAAATAAAATGTAAGCTTCTGGACTTAGCGGATGAAGCATCATTGGACCAGCAGAATATATCACTCTTAGAGGAACTCGTTGTCAAAGCAAGAAACAAAATACGGCAAGGTCAAATGCAATCAACCAAGGTAAATCCCAAAGTACAACAATCATCTTCTCATCGAGTCGCCATGACTATAAAGGTCAGGGACAGTCCGAGGACAACAAGACAAAGGATGAAGACTGTAAGTGAGGTGGGACGATTGAATAAAAAAGCATAAGTACAAGCGTTTGGCAATAGACTTAAATAATCCAGCACAATCTGAGAATGTTTGAAATTAGGGAAAATTACCCTCAGGCCCCTCGGGTTTGCGAAAATTCGTGTTTTAGCCCCCCTATTTTTTTTATTATCATTCAACCCTTGAATCCTGTCAAAAGTGTATAATTTAGCCCCTGTCGCCAGAATTTGGCGATTTCTCCGGCGAAATGGCACCTAAGATTACTAAAATACCCTTTTCCTTTAAAAAGTAAAACAATAAATTGAAACACAATAATAATTCGTATTGAGCTGAAATTTTTCATGATGCATCCTAAAAATATACATGATGTACGTAAAATATTTCAGAAATTTTGGAGACACAAAAGTATTCTTTTTATTTTCCAACGTGCCAAAATGTTGTAAAATCATATAAAATAGAAAAATTGTCTAATTGGGCTGAAACTTGTCCCATGTGTTCTTAAGCATAATTAGTGAATTTAGGACCTAAAACTTGTTCTATGTGTCCTTTAGCATCTTTACTAAAGACTCCATCTTTAGTAAAAAAATAAATTAAAACTCTATATTTTTGGTATCCGCACACTTTTTCAAAATTGGCTCATAAGAATCCAAACTTTTTGATTCCTAAATTCATTAAATATGCTAAAAGACACATGGGACAAGTATCAGCCCAATTAAACAAATTGTCTATTTTACAGGATTTTACAAAATTTTGGCACGTTGAAAAATAAAAAAAATATTTTTGTACCTCAAAAATTTCTGAAATATTTTACGTAAATCTTGTATATTTTTAGGATGCTTCATGAAAAATTTCAGCTCAATATGAATTATGATTGTGTTTTAATTTATTTTTTTACTTTTTAAAGGTAAAGGGTATTTTAGTAATCTTAGGTGCCATTTCGCCGCAGAAATCACCGGATTCCGGTGACAGGGGCTAAATTATACACTTTTGACAAGATTCAAGGGTTGAATGATAATAAAAAAAATAGAGGGGCTAAAACACGAATTTTCGCAAACCCGAGGGGCCTGAGGGTAATTTTCCCTTGAAATTATTTGGTGTAATTGTTTGAACTACTGGGCTGCAAACATTGCTCTTGTTAGATAATACATATTGATTAAAACACTTTGGTGATCTAAGTTAATTGTTTACACTGTTCTTATTTGATGGTATATTATGTATGATTCGATGGTATCATATGTATGATTCGATGGTCTAATGTTCCTGATTCGATGGTCCAGTGTGCCCGATTCAATCTGAGAATGTTTAAAATTATTTGATGTAATTATTTGAAATGCTGGGCTGAAATCATTTCTCCTTTTAGTTAATACAGATTGATAAAAATAATTTGGTATCTCTAATTCAGTAGTTTTGTTTGTATGGTTCAATGGTATGATGTCCATGATTCAATGGTATGATATGTCTTATTCAATGGTATGGTATCTCGGATTCAATGGTCATCATTGTAGTTTAGTGCTCTGACTTGACGGTTTACACTGTTCCTATCCGATGGTATATTATGTACAATTTGATGGTATAATATGCATCATTCGATGGTATATTATGCCTGATTCAATGGTATAGTATGTCGGATTCAATCTGAGAATGTTTGAAAATTATTTGGTTAAATTGTTTGAACTACTGGCCTGCAACCATTGCTCTTTTTTGAACTACTGACCTGCAACCATTGCTCTTTTTTGAAAATTATTTGGTTTAATCGTTTGAACTACTGGCATGCACAACATAACAAACCATCAAAACAGGAACAACACACCATCGACAACATGAACAGCAGACCATCAAATTAAATAATAGCAACCCATCAAAATCCCAATCCACATTGTCATAAAACCAGAACAAGAACAGATCGTTTCTAAAAACAAAGAACAATAGTCCACATTGTCATAAACCACATTGTCAACAGTCAAAATCCCAATCTACATTGTTATAAACCAGAACATCCAAAACAAATCATTCCTTGGCCTTCTTCTTCTTGTTTGGCTTCCTCCATGCTAGAGCGCTTTTCGACAATCAGTAAGAAACTCCTCTAACTCGGAAGGGCGCATGTCATCCTCCATTATATCTAACAGGTATCCAAATCCAACTTCTCTGATCAACTTTACACGTGTAGCAGCCCCTTCGATTGGTTCCAATCCAAGTAGGAGGTTGTTCACCTCAATTAGTAGGCTTGGTCTCGTCGAAACCGTACATGTTCCCGACATATCACAAAATACACGCAACAACGAACTGTTATGTTCAAATTATTCAATAACAGAACATCAAACTATTCAATTCATACCATAGAATTACACATACCAAACCATCGAATTACAGAACATCAACCATCAAATTACAGAACATCAGCCATCGAATTGCTGAACATCAGCCATCGAATAACAGAACAGTAGCCATCGAATCACTACAAGCATACCATCGAATCACTACAAGCATGAGGACCACATCCAAATCATCGAATCACGTCATGAGGACCATCGAATAATATCTCGCATACCATCAAAACAGAAAAAGCAAACCATTGAAAATAATGACCACATCCAAATCGGTACTCAATAACCACACTACTCGGTTCGCTCTTCTCAGCCGATGAATTAACCTAAACTGAGATATGAAACTTACGAATTAACCTAAACCGAGATATGAAACTTACGAATTAACCTAAACCGAGATATGAAACTTACGAATTAACTTAAACCGAGATATGAAACTTACATTATCACGTTCTCCGTCTCTGCTCAGCCGTTCTTCTTCTCCGGTCACCGACGACAGCCACGGCTTACCCTAACCTCTCTATTCAGCCGTTCTTCTTCTCCGATCACCGACGACGACCACGACTTACCCTAACCTCTCTGCTCAGCCGTTCTTCTTCTCCGGTCTGCTCAACCGTTCTTCTTCTCCGGTCTACTCAGCCGTTCTTCTTCTCCGGTCACCGACGACGGCCACGTCTTCTTCTCTCTCTCTTTCTCTCTCTATCTCTCTATTTTTTAACTTTTTGTTAAACGGTTCTCACAGAGCACATTCTCGTTTTTGCCTTTTTTTAATTTTGTAAAAGAAATGATAATTATGCCCTCGTTACCCTCAGCCGTTGGATCTGTTTATTATGTTTCTTTTTGGATCTGGGGGTCGGGAAAAGGTCCAGCACTATGCTGGAGCCCATTACCCATCCAGCACAAGATCCAAAG
Organism: Hypericum perforatum; assembly: GCA_012979155.1. Classification (NCBI taxonomy): domain Eukaryota; kingdom Viridiplantae; phylum Streptophyta; class Magnoliopsida; order Malpighiales; family Hypericaceae; genus Hypericum; species Hypericum perforatum. The sequence continues at coordinate 23,456 of SOPF01026361.1, read as the reverse complement.
CCTCCTACCCCCACTACGATCCCCATCCACACTCTTTATTACCCCCGAGATATGGGGGACCGCAACCCTCTCTCCCTGCAAGATGAAACCGAGAGACTTAAATTCGGCCCCACTATTGCTCTTCCTCCTGAACCAGGGAACCCCAACCACCCACCAGAGCTTATCTTGATCGGGAAACTTCTCACATCAAGAATCTTTAAAGCCCACACGATCCTATCCAGTGTTTCCAAGTCCTGGGATACATCGATAAGTGAGCTGGAGGTAGGTGAACTCTACCTAAATATTTTCCTCTTCACTTTCAAGAATAAGAAGGCCTGGAGTACTGCGCGTGAGAGCGGACCATGGTCGGTTGCTAATCACCACCTAATTCTGAAAGAGTGAGATCCGGAACTACCTTGGAACCAAGTGGAGTTCGATACTTCAGAGTTCAATGTCCAAATCCATGGCCTTCCGCGGAATCGCATCAACAAGGCTACTGCTATTGCGGCAAGTCAACTCTTTGCTGGGCTTGTTAAGTGCGATGAGATTGAGATATCTTCTCCCGGCAAGGGCGCTTTCCTCCGGATTAATTATGATAGTACCAATATATTAACCCAAAAAATGATAGTACCAATATTTTTTAAAAATTGAATTGAAATTTTTATTCATAAAGAAAATAAAAATAATAGTAGCAATTCATAACATACTTAATTTAGCTCACGTACAGATGATCAACAAAAACCTTAATCACTTCAATAATGATCACTATAACTATAATGACAAATCTAACAAGTTTTCCACCGCAACTTCAAATTTCAATAACAAATCTGCTATTGTAAAAATCCGTGTAAAAAAACAGTAAAATTGAAAAGGAGGGCACAATCGAAGATAGTACCACTATGATTTAAGTGGAATGGTGGTACTACTGAAACCAGTATCCTAAGTTTAGGCGACAAATTGTCATCATGTTTTCTTAACAAAGCATTTTACTTATTAAGAAAAGTTTAGACGACAAATTATTAAAGTTGTACCATGCTCATGTACTACATGATTTATTTGATTTCATGCTCCATATGTTAACCTTCTTTAGTGCCAACCCTAAACGACTGAAGACACTCCAAGAAACCTTCCACGTATTTATCCTGTCGGTCCCGATCCCCAAACACAGAACTCATCACCTTGGCCTTGTCCCTGTACGGCTTCCCTTCCTCCTCCACAATCACCAGCCTCACCGACTCGGCCACGGCTTCCCTCGTAAACGACCCGTCGTCCTCACTTCTGGGCACCAAGTACCCGATCTTCTTTTCCTCCAATAGTTTCGCATTAAACGCTTGATCCGCGAAAAATGTCAGCAACAGGAGAGCCTTGGAGAATTGAAGGGACTCCACCACCGAGCTCCACCCTGAGTGAGTCAAGAACCCGCCCACCGAGTCATGCGCAAGGATCTTAACCTGAGGAGCCCAGCTCGTGCAGACCAAACCACGCCCCTCAGTTCTCTCTTCGAACCCGTCAGGTAGTTCTAGGACTTCATTGTCATGTGAACCACGACGGGTCTTTAGTACCCAAAAGAAAGGTACCCCAGAGAGCTCTAGCCCTAAAGCTATCTCGTTGAGTTCGGTTTGACTCGGCTTCGCCTCGCTACCAAACGCTACGTATACGACCGAGCCACTGGCTTTGTTGTCCAACCACTGTTTCATTGACTTCCATGTCTCGTCTTCTTTCTCGTCCCCAACGTTGTTGTCGGTCCAAGAGGGGAGTACCCCAACTGGGACTACGGGTTTCTGGTGAATACTTTCCAATAACTTGAAGTATTCTGGTTCCATCTCCAAGGAACTTCTCACTGCTATTAGGTCGGATCCCTTTACCACCTGCGCAGAGATAATTGCATCAGCTATAGAGTTATCTCATCTGCACAGGTATAGTAATGTTTAATTTGATACAGAGTTAGATTTGGCTTTTACTTGATACATAAACAGGAAAATCAAAATTACAATTTTCGTAAATATAGAACATTAAAACAGTTCACAAAATTTCAAGGAAGTTTACAAAATTTTCAAAACTAAATTCAAAAACTAAAAATAAGAATATTCCGTTAAATATACTGCCAAACGTGATTCAAAAAATTAGAATGTTTATGGACCTTGTTACTAATATATGGCAATTATTTGTAAATGTGCAGATTTAGATTTGAAAATTTTAACTTTAATCGAGTTTGAATCTAAATACTAAGTTGATTTATATTTTTAAAAGGATAAAATATGTATATGGATTTGTAGAGTTAGTGTTAGAATATTACCCAATTTCCTATTGTCTCCTAGTTATTGCAAAAATTTGATAGGATGATTCAATTTTTGAAAAATTAAATATTTTTTAAATAATATGGATTCGTAATTTATTGTGAATTGACAATATTTTTGGACTTAAATCTTAGCTTATATCTTTATTTTCTTAAAAAAAATAGAGGAAAAATCTAAGTTTATAAATCCTACCCGTCGAATTGTATTTCTACTTGATATATGGCAAAATATATTTGTTAAGTTTTTCTACTTATAATAGGAACAATTCCTAATGGAAGTTTCTCCAATTAGCAAGAATATGAATTCTCGAAAATAGCTATTGAATTTAATTCTTTCAGCTAAAATTTTTTTAGAAAATGTCTTCTTAATATAGTCCAACAATATTTAACTAACAAAAAGTTGAAAACAAAAATAGGCACAAATAAACAAGTGTAAATGCAAGCACATACTTGTCGGAAACGATAGATATCTGAAACGTTGTCATCGTCGCCTGAGAAATTGGCGGACATCTTGAGGAATTCAAAGCGCCGGTAAGCTATATTGGAAGGGAAATTTATCCATTTGGGTGGCACCGTGAAATCTTCCAGAGATGTCCGGTACTCCTCCTCCTCGCTACCACCCGGAGAAACTACGAAGCTAACACACGACGCAATAAATATACTGTACCAAGCCGCCGAGATGTTTAGCCTCCGGGCCACATCCGGCGCCCAGTAAGCCGCGAAGTCGTATAGGATCCAATCTGGGAGGGAGGATTGGAGGAACTGGGACAAGGGTTCCTCGAGAAGGTCGTAGGCTTTCTTGAGGTACCATACACGGTTCTCTGGCAAGTCTCCGGTGGCCTCCGCGCCGGGAGGAAGGTTCTCGACGTGGGGAAGTGGCAGCTTAACGAAGGTGATAAGAGGTGACAAGTTTGGTGAGAGCTTAGGGAGGCGGTCGATGTTTCTTGGGGTTGATATGAAGGAGATTTTGTGACCCTTTAGGGCTATTAGCTTGGCTAGCTCTAAGTAAGGCATGATGTGTCCAAAAGCTAGCCATGGAAACATGGCTATGTGAAGCTTTTTGGTTTGGTGGTTGGCCATGGTTGAGGAGAAGAATTAGGGGTTTTTTGGTCAACTCTCAAGCTGCTATTGGGAACTTAGCGACTTAGTTCTTTGCTTTGCTTTATATTGACGTATTAAAGCATGAAAAAATGAACAACCGACACACCATTGGTTATTAATTAATTGCTTTCGGGTCGAGCAATTGGCGGATTGAGACGCGGTTCTAAAAAAATATGAGCTTGCATCTGATTGTATGTGCTTGATTAGATCGTCCATTATTGTTGTTTGACTCATTGGGTAGGAGCTCGGATCGTCCATCACATGGATCACGCATTTCCACGCAATTTTTTAATTTGTATAGTTTATGCCAAAAAACTCAAGACGTTTTTATGCTACATATAAGTTTTTTAGTGAATTATAAAATGTGACATTATATATTAGTATTTTGCTTTATCTTCTCTATTCGGATTGTTAAAATTTGTCTCAAATATAATTGATTTGGAAATATATTTGTCTTGTATAAGATAAATTATTAGACTCATCTTTTATAAATAAGATGGTTGTGTTGATTTGTTTTAGACAATGGCATTTAGTATATGGAATCATTTGGAGTCTTTGCTTTGCTTTATATTGACGTATTTTTTCATGCTCTATCATTTAGTATATTTGATGATGCTAATTGCAATAGGAGTCTCACTCTGAACTCCATTACTTTTCATGTCAATGAATGGATTCTGTGGGCTAAAACTATGAGAGACCTTGGCTACCAAGACCTCTTCATCTTTCTTGATTCGGGTGCGATGAGTTAGGTAATCCTTACTCACCTGGTTTTGATTTCTGCTGCAATGTTCTGGAGGTCTGCTGCAGTTGGTTTCATTATCTGTAAATTTTTTATTGCGATTGGAACATTTCAATCCCTGCGTGGATTTGGTTTTGCTGCTGCCAGTTGGGAGTGGTAGAGAGCCCCGGAAGGAGCTCTGTCTGGTGTTTGTAAGTTGCTACTGGTTTTAATATACTATTTTATTGACCAAAAAAAATGGCATTTAGTATAGCCACCAGAGTTACGCATTTTGTTATATATATGAAAGTTAACCGAAAACTCCAAGCTATTGCGACGATGAGAACTCAATTTCAAAAAATATATAATGACGGAGTGCAAAAAAAGTAAATATAAAATGCAATTAAAATAAAATAAAATAAAATAAGTGGACAAGATCTCGCCCATGATCCATGGGTGTGAATTGGAATCACCAAGGCAAGATGGGTTGAGAATTAATTAATATATTAGTTCTGATTTTGCGTTACCCTATGATTCTTGAGATAAATAATTAAATCATCCACGTACTTATCGTGAAGCTCTCTGTCCCCAAAAACACGTCCCATCTCTCTGGCATTTTCCAAATAAACATTTTCCCCTTCCTTGACCATCACCTTCCACAAAGATTCGACTATTGACTCCTTTGTGAACGACCCGTCGTTCTCGTCTCTTGGTATCTCGACACCCACTTGCTTCCCCTCGAAAAACCTAGCGTTCAACCCTTGGTCAAGGAACCATGGGAGCATCACTAGTGGGCGCCCAAACTGTAGGCCCTCCACGATCGAGCCCCACCCGCAATGTGTCAAGAACCCGCCAATCGACCCATGGGCCAGTATCCTAACCTGAGGAGCCCAACTTGTTAGAACAAGCCCACGATCTTTGGTCCGGTCCAAGAACCCATCGGGTAACCGGACCGATCTGTTGAGCTTCAAGGCCCAAAGGAAATGAAGCCCAGATAGCTCAATCCCATGAGCAACCTCACTAACAATTTCTTGAGTCTGGAGGGGGATCTCACTTCCAAGTGCTATGTAAACAACAGAAGCTTGTCCCATTTTGTCAAGCCAGTCTTTGATCTTATTCCATGCAATGTCTTCGTCGGGGTTGTCCAGTCCGGTCAGGTGCGAAGAAGGCGGGAGAAGTCCGACCGGAATGACCGGCTTCCCGTGTAGATCGCCGAGAAGCTTCAACCACTCGGAATCTAGCTCGTTGCAGCTTCGAGAAATCAATAGATCGGATCCCGAAAGAACCATACCGGAACGATAACCATCGGAAACTCCAGAGGCGTTAGCTTTAAGACCACCAAACATCTTCTGGGCCTCGTACTCTCTGTAACACAAGTTGGTCAGGAAAGGGATCCACTTTGGTGGTGTAATATAATCCTCGTACCTTGTTCTATCACTTCCATTCATTAAAGCTTCCGGCGAAGACCCGAACATGCAAACGGTCCACGAGGTTATTATATTATAGAATGCACCCGCAATTCCCATCTTTCTTGCAATGGAAGGCAACCAATGAGGGCTAAAATCGTAAATGATCCATTCCGGTTTGGAGGTTTCAAGGAATGAAGTTAGCCCTTCTTGCAGTCCATCGAATGCTTTTTTAAGATAAGGCACTTGATGGAATTCTGTGTCGCTCGTGGCCTCAGCACCCGAGGGGAGGTTCTCGTCAGATGGCAAACTAAGCTTCACGAAATTAATCGCGGAAGCCAGCGCGAGAGGGACGTTACAGAGGAGGCGATCGATATTTAGAGAGGTGGAGATGAAGCTAACTTTGTGACCCTTTTTAGCAATTTCCTTGGCAAGCTCCAAGAAAGGGATCATATGACCAAAGGCCAGCCATGGGAAGAAAGCTACGTGAAGCTTACCATTGTCCAACTCTATTTCGGCTTTGAAGGAATCCATAGAGCTAGATTGGATTGTGGCATACACTGATCAAAATAGAAATGATATTTATTTTAGCTGTAGAACAAGATAGAACCTGTTAGAATTTATTTAGCTGCCAAAGATGTTGAGAAACGTAAAATTAAATAAATAGCATTTAAGAAGACATTAAAAGTAAGATTAGTGTGAGCGTTAAAAGTTTCGCAGGCTTTAAGGCATACGTTGCAATGGTGATTAATGAGAGAGATTAAATAAATAAAACCTCCAACGAGATTGACGAGATAAATAAGACTTTTCACAAAGACAAAAAAAACGCGCCAGGAAGGGGTCGAACCTTCGGCCTTCTGCTTAGGAAACAGACGCTCTATCCACTGAGCTACAGGCGCCTCGTTGAAAATCGTGGCACTTAAATTTAATATTACAGTTTTAGATAATGTTCAGTCGCATTGAAAAAAGATGAATGGTTAGTTCATTAATAGTTTATTTGTAATCTGTATCTTCCTCTATAAACTTGAATTTGATATGTTTTCGAGAGATTTTAAGTCTCCATAATTCTTCTTTTATTGGTATCTCATATCTGAAAATAGTTATTCAGATATATTTGTACAGTACACCAATACTAGGCGTAAAAAGTCTTACCAAATGAGTCAACTGATTGACATCAAAAGTTTAAAGCGTCGGAGACCACATCTTTTTATGTCCTACTTTTATCATCTAACAAAATGTAACGTCTCAATAATTTGTGGTTGGTACTAGAATGGCAACATGTTGCATTTTTTCAAGCAGCTTTCTTTTCGATCCCTGTTCAGAATAAAGATATCGACAAATGCTATTATTATAATTTGGATGATCACTGGATCCTGGTAATCTATCATTGTAAACTACAACCAAGAGACCCTCTGATGGAGATGCAGCTGCACTCTTATTTCTGGACTCCCATGATCGGTTGCATCAACCGAAGGCTCCAATGAAGAGTCCTACTTGACGTTGAAAGCTGTTTGTTCACTTATTTTAGCTCTAAGCAGACACTACTAATTAGCTTTTTTTATGTTTTCCTTTTCCTTTTAGGAGTTTTAGTCACGATAGAAGTAGGACTACTAGTTCTATATATTGAGACCAGTTACGATTATTTTGATTCGGTTGATTAAAATTATAAAATTGGGATTTTCTCGCAAATTGTCTTGTCTTGTGATCTGTTGTTCGCATATTCAAGGCGTGTGTTCGTGATTAGATGCTCTCTGCTGCATCACCCTCTTTTTGTTAATATGCAAGATTTATTTGTGGCTGTGGTAGCCTAGGTCGTCCTCCCACGGTGAGTTGATTAGACAAAATGATGGAAATCAGGATGTTAATCCCTTATCTATGTATGTATTATCCACCATTTAACTCCAAAATACAATGTTGTGTTTGGAAATCAGGTGTACTTGTTGCACGAGTTGAATGTGTTGATGTGGTCTTTATCCGCCTAACCTTTAGATATTCTAATATTTTTTGTTAATGGGGAACAAAATATGTAAATGGAGGATCTCTTATCAAATATAGTTATTGTGACAACATTTTAACGTGAATTAATCGGTCTATTTATGTCTATCGTCAATACATTATTTCTACGAATTCAAGGGCAGAAATAAACTACATCAATGTTGAGTCACAATTTGATTAATTTATTCACAATCGAAATTTTTAAAAGAAAATATCACTCTACCTATCATAGTCATTATCTTTTTTTCATATTTAAGGATAACAATTGACAGAATTCGGGTAGGATACAAAAGATTTATATCATTATTCTCTTTTTAGAAGGTGGACTTATATTCTTACACTTATTTTTTGAAATAAAGATTCGGGTAAGATTCTAGTTTTAAAATACTAGGTAGGATCAAAGCAATTTGTGGATCCATATTATTTAATTCTAAATAAAATTTAATTCAATCGAATTATTTGCAATAACATTAAGTCTCTTAAAAAATGTGAATGTAAGTTATCCATTCATCAAAATAAGTCAATATAAAAAAATAAACAAACCTATAGAGTAAATTTCAAATTTGCAAAATTGATATTAATAAAGATTCTGATAAGATTCAAGTATAAATCCATTCAAAATTAACAAGTCCTTAAAGTTTCAGAGTATGCATCCGGGTAGACCTTTAAAACAAGGTTGAAATTACCATTGAAATTACCATCCCTGTACCATATTCATTTTGGGGGTGCCCACCTTGAAATGGTAATACCAAATCCAGATAACCTGAAACTGAAAGAGCAGAGAAAAACCTTGTCAAATCCTTGCATGGGTCCAACATTACTCTTTGGGCTCCACATAAAAGGGTCTGATACAATGGCCCAAGGATCTTGTGTGGACATAAACCTTAACAGGAAAAGTCCTCCATCCTGGTCTTTTTCCTATATATTAATGTCTTCTTCTTCTTTTTGAAAGATATATTAATGTTTTCTTAATTATTTAATCTGTCATTCCATGTATTTGACTTGGAAAAGAAAACGAACAGGCGTCATGTAACTCAGAAAAACGCACTTCACGCCCGTGACCAAATGGTCCAGTGGCATTGGGGTTGGGATGGGTGGGGAGAGATCAGGGGATCAAACCCCCACCTTGTAATAGATTAGGATTTCTCAAAAAAAAAAAAGAAAAACGCACTTCACTAACTGAAATGACACTGGTGAGGTCGGTAGGCAGTTTGAGGTTTCGTCTTGACTTTTCAATTTAATAGAAAAAGAAGTTGCTCCAAGTGACCTTAACGGGTTTAGTTTACCCACTTACCTTGACCTTTTCCACTTCGCATAATTTTCAGTTTTTTTATTAATCGAAGGTGGACGTAATCCAATTTAAGAATGGGACTATTTTGAAGCAGCTCTCACGTTCCACTCCAAGAGTGCCCCATTTTATCTTTATCTTAAAATGTTAATTGAGTTGAGTGTGGTGGAATTGATTAGCTATATGGTTTAGGAGGAATGTCGCTAGGGCATGGGTGAGTGACACTCGTATCTAAGCTTATTATATATTTTTTTCAATAGGAGATTTGGTGGTTTTCACCGAATCTTGATGGAAGTGTGGTGTGATGTACTCCTGCTAACAGAAATTTCAAATTAAGTTGAGCAGATGTCCACAAAAACAAGACGGCATTAATTTTGGCCTAACGATAGCTACAGAACCCAGTTATATTTTTATTTTTTTCCGGTGATAAGTTATATTTTATTAGAAATGACACCCTCTGGCGAAATAATTGACAACTGATACTTGAGATACCAACCAATATTGAAATTAAGAAAATTGAAAAAAAATTTGTAGTCTTTTGTCACCAAATATCATTTAGCTTATTGGTACAAAATGTTCATGACTTGATATACATGTTCAATTCCTTCCTGATAGGTGTAAATTTTTTACCTCCTTCCAAGTTTTGTGTTATCCATCCAAGCGAAACATTTACGGGTAAATTAATCCTACAAATTTGTGGCATAGAGTAATATTCATATTCCAGTATTATATGTTAACCAAGCTCGTCAAAATGGTGTTCCTCAACAACAATAAAATTCGTCAAAATGATTATGCATGGGTCCCTGTGATGTTATATTTTCTTACTTATTCTGGAGAAAAATTACAATAAAATCGACAGATATTTATAAAAAATGACGCAACCATTCTTAAAAAAAATCGTATACACATCAAGGACATACAATAAAACACGTATACCAATTAGATCATAAATACTAGTAGGTCAGCGTAGAGTCCATCGCGTTCAATAACCCAAATATAGAACTTATTAATTAAGGCAAATTACCCTCCAGTCCCTGAACTTAACATAATTCTTTTATCGGGTCCTTCCTTTCTCATAAATGAGTAATTCATCCCTGTTTTATTTAAAAATATTTGTCTATGGTCCCCACCGACCAAATCAGCCTCTTTTTTTTATTTTTGTCATGTGAAATGACTCTTTTATCTTTCACAAAATGACAAATTTCATCTTATTTTTATCTTTTTGTGAAGGATAAAATAGTCATTTCACATGACAAAAAAATGAAAAAATGGGAATGAAAGTCAACTATGGACCCGAGACCAATATATTTTTAAAAGACAAGGACGGCTAAATCATTTATGAGAAAGAAGGGACCCGATAGGAGAATTCGATTAAGACTAGGGACTAGGGGGTGATTTGTCCCATTAATTATTATCGTTTTTTCCCAATGACGAACTTTGATCCCCTTATTGCCTGGATTTTCTCCATCGTAATGGCTCTCATCTATCCATCGATATTAGTATTGAGTTACTCCCATGATAATTAAGAGCATTGGCAAACAAATAATCTACTCACAATTTATCACATTTATGTTGAGTGTGGCATAAAAATTTGAATAGAGTTGGTGTAGGTGAGTCTTTTTGCGCACAAGGAGGGTCAAAAGTTTGGGCTCGCGGCGTCAATTTGTTGGCGGTTACTAGATTCTTGCAGAAAGTTTTTCCGATTTAGTTTCAACTCTTATTTTGGATATTTAATTTGACTTAGATAAGTTTTTTTTACTCTAAGAGTTCGTATATTATATAAAGATGTATTACTTTAGGGTTGATTATGATTTTGTGACTCGTAAGGTTAAAAAAATGGCTTCGAGCATAGAAAAAAGGGACACGTAAATAAAGACTGTCCAAGAAGAACTTTGGACCATAAGGGATGATCAACATCCATAAATATAGCCTTATATTTAGACAAGTCGAATGGTGATTGTCTTTCTATCTTATGAGGTCCAAAGCATTCAGATTACAAGATTTTGGATAGTGTTTGTTCCTTTCACATGAATCCCAAGAGAGGGTAATTAAACACATATAAGTTCATTGATTCAAGTATGGTAACTATGAATGATAGTTTCATTTGTAAGATCATCAGTAGGTGATATCCAAATCAAGATATGAGATGGTGTCATTGTAAAGTTGTATGAGGTTAGGCAAATTCCAAAGTTAGAAAGAAATTTGATTTCATTAGGAGTCTTGAATTATAGCGGATATGATTATAAGGTTATTGGCAATATAATCAAAGTAAAGAAAACTATTATGGTAGTGATAAAGAGTGAAAGAGATGCTAGAAATACCTACAAGTTAGTGGGGATATTATTGTAGGTAGAGTCGCATCATTATGTTTCAATGTAGGGGAGAAGAGCTCAGATCATATGAGGTTGGTTCATGTGAGAGAGAAAATGATGACATGAATGATTTGAGTAGAGTTGAAATTGATGGAGACATAGCTAGCAAGCTATGGTTATTTCTTGGAGGCATGGTTGGCAATGAGTCATGGTTGTCTAGAAGAAATTTTGTTAGCTAGATCTTGCTATGGTTGTCTAAAAGGACATGCACGTCAAAAGTATTGGGTAAGTTTGGCATTAGACATGCAAAGCCATTGGTGACACAATAGGCAAATCAGGTATCTCACTCAAAACCAATTAATAAAGTTCAAAGCATATTAAGGATTCTAGTAGGTGAAACAAAAGGTTGCATATTGGTATAGTATGACACATAGCATTAGTTTGAGACAAGAATATCCAACAAAAAAGTAGTTTGAGGTTGTAGAGCATGAGACTGAGTAGATAAAAGAAGATGAGTCTATTGGTCACAAGGTTACTTCTGCTGGTGGACTTGCTAGTTGGAATTCAATGAAGATTAGAGGTAATAGACCAAGCATGCTCGTGAGCCCGAGTTTGAGGGCTGGCTCCAAGTGATTAAACAAGAGGTAGTGAGAAAGCTGAGATGGTTTTATCGATGATGGGTATCTATGGTTTGTGGAAGAGTCAATAGAGTTAGTTTGATTTTACAAGATCTCATGGTTTTTCGGGAGGCAGTGCTTCGTTGAGGTAGAGTTTGTTAAAATTCGAATAGAATTTCATAGTTTTTTGAAAGAGACAATTCTATACCAAGGTGAAGATTATTGAGTATGGCGTGAAAATTTGGGTGGAGATGGTGTATGCCAACTCCCTAGTGTATGCAAAGAGATCAAAAGTTTGGGCTGGCAGATGCCACCATGTTGGTGGCCGCTAGGCCCTCGCATACAATTTTTATTTTAGTTTTGATTCTTATTTTGAACTCAAAATTTTACTAATATAAATTTTTTGTACTATAAAGTTTAGTTTATTATATAAAAATATATGTTATTTTAGAGTTATTTACGAATTTGTGACTCGTATTCATTATATAAAAATATGTTATTTTAGAGTTCTTTGCACAATTTTGTTTATGAGTTCCTAACAAGTTACTCAACATTAATCTGTATTGTTGTGATAATCCAGAGATTTTTTTACTTTAATTAGCATTTTGCTTCATAGTGCCTAAAATACCGAGCCTCTTTTATTTCGGCTCGGGCTGATATTGAGATGGAGAGACAACATTATGCCTTGTCATTCTGTTGGCCTAAACCTTTTCATAAAGATGGGTCATCTAAAGCCAACTGCTTTTCTGTTTTACCGAAACATATTTCTTACTTTTCTTTAGAACAAACTTTTTCATATGTTAGCCCACCATGTTTTGTATCCTTTCAAGGTTTTGATCAAATTGTCAAAATACCGTTCCTTAGTAGTTTGTACCCCTTTGCTGCCTAATAAACAAACTCTCGAAAGTTGAGATTCTGCCCTAAAATGAAATGGTTTAATAGATCGTTCCCTACCTAAGCATTCTTGAGACCCCATTGGAATTTTTAAAGATAGCAACCAATGGAAGGCAACCAATGAGGGCTAAAATCGTAAATGATCCAATCCGATTTGGAAGTTTCAAGGAATGAAGATAGTCCTTCTTGCAGTCCATCGAATGCCTTTTTAAGATAAGGCACTTGGTGGAATTCGGTGTCGCTCGTGGCTTCGGCACCAGGCGGGAGGTTCTCGTCGGACGGCAAACTAAGCTTCACAAAATCAATCGTTGAAGCCAGTACGAGAGGGGCATTATGGAAGAGGCGTTCGATATTTCGAGGGGTGGAGATGAAGCTAACTTTGTGACCCTTTTTAGCAATTTCCTTGGCAAGCTCCAAGAAGGGGATCGATTATATGACCAAAGGCCAGCCATGGGAAGAAAGCTACTTGAAGCTTAGCATTGTCCAACTCGATTTCAACTTTGAAGGAATCCATAGGGCTAGACTTGGATGCTGGCATGCACTGGTTAAAATAGAAATGATATTTATTTTAGCTGTAGAACAAGAGAGAACATGTTAGAATTTATTTAGCTGCCAAAGATGTTAAGAAACGTAAAATTATTTAAATGGCATTTAAGAAGGCATTAAAATTAAGCTTAGTGTCAGCGTTAAACATTTCACTGGCTTTAAGGCATACGTTGGAATGGCGATTAATGAGATATAAAAAAAACTCCAACGAGATTGATGAGAGAAAAATCCAAACAATTCAACAACAAAAATTTGGGTGGAGATGGTGTACGCCAACCCCCTTGTGTATGCAAAGAGGTCAAAAGTTTGGGCTAGCAGATGCCACCATGTTGGTGGCCGCTAGGCCCTCGCATACGGTTTTTT